>CM043018.1:72719294-72868418 GCA_023690525.1 Holotrichia oblita
TTTGGCATAAGAAATGGAATACTGCATATTTTTAGCTTTAATGAATATTAAAAAGACAAATTCACAAATTATTTATCTTGATATTAATGTTGATGGATTACCTATTACTAAGAGTTCAAATTGCCAATTTTGGTCAATATTAGCATCCATAAATATTGATGAAAAATCTTATGGTCCTTTTGCTGTAGGTATATATTGCGGAACATCCAAGCCAGATAATCCAGAGTTATTTTTACGACCGTTTGTAACAGAGTATAATGAAATCTGTAATAACTTGATCATCAATTCTATTTATTACACAATAAGATTGCTGAAAGTTATATGTGATGCTCCAGCTAAATGTTTCATATTGGGAATAAAAAGGTTTCAACGGCTATTTTGGCTGTACTAAATGTGTAGTAGAAGGAGATTACATTAATGGCAAAATCTGTTTCTTAGAAAACAACTGTGCTCTTAGGACAGATGATCAATTTAAGAATAAAATGTATGAGGATTATCACAAGACATACACTCCTTTAGAAGAAATAAATGTAGGATTGATCACGAACGTTACACTAGATTATATGCATTTGGTACTTCTGGGAGTAATGAAACGTCTCATACAATTTTGGGTAAAGGGTAATAAGTCAATAAGATTGCCCAACACACATCTTGATGGTATATGTAAAATGTTGCAGGACATAAGGTCGTCAATAACAGCCGAGTTCTCTCGGCTACCAAGACCATTGTACGAAATTGACAAATGGAAGGCTACAGAACTTCGTCAATTTCTTTTTTATACAGGACCCATCGTACTAAAAAATTACTTATCCCAAGAAAAATATCATCATTTTTTAGCTCTTCATTGTGGCATGAGAATCTTGGCATCAGAAAATTTACATATAACATACAATACAAATGCAAAACAATGTTTGGAATATTTTGTAAAAAAGTTTGGTACTATTTATAGTAATGAATATATTAATCATAACGTTCACAACTTGATTCATTTAAATGAAGAAGTTCTTAAGTTTGGAGTAGTAGATAAATTTAGTTCATTTAAATATGAAAATTATATGAGGCATCTTAAAATGAAACTACAATCATCAAATAAACCTCTCCAACAAATAATCCGTAGAATTAACGAATGCCAAAATTGCGAAATAGTGGATAGTTCAACAGAAAACACATTACTGCTTAAAGAAATATGCGTATTAGGCGAAAAACACTTTTACCACTGTGTGAAGTTAAAAACATTTCAATTAGATCTTTCGAGAGAAACAGATATGCCGTACTAGAATCTGGAACATTAATTCAGATCTAAACCATATATACTTGGAGAGAAAGAATTTTTGTTGAATATAAAAAGTATTCAAAGGCTGAACCCTACTTTACACTGCCATATGATTCAACTTTCTTCGATTGTTATTCTAGTGACGCCAATTTTTTAGATTGCATATATGTGGCCTTATTTAATCAAATTAAATTTAAATGTATCCGTTTTCAAAATTATTTTATATCTATTCTTCATAACGATGCCAAATACTAATAATTGTAAGAGTTAATAAGTATACCATAAATTGATTTGAAAGCTTCTTTTTTCATTGCATTCTTACACTATTATTTGTTAGCAAATATTTTCGGTTGTACAATTTATTGAATCGGAAGAAGTTTCTGCCATCCCAACATGTTGGATAAAGCAAATACAAGAAAATATTTATTGTGCATGGCCAAATAAAAATTGGAAAGCTATGCTATTAGGAGACAAATTCAAGCACATGAAGATTGGCCCTTGTATCGCGTCAAAATAATAAATCAGTATGGTATGTATTTAAAGATTTTATCAAAAATGTTATTTAAAAGTACAATCATTGTTTATGTTGTTGGTAAACTAAAATACTTATAACTTTTAAGACACATATGAAGAAGCGCGCAAAAGAGATGGCGTATGCTTATACCTCGGAATCGGATGCAGATACTAGTTTAGGGAAGGGAAAGAGGAAGAAAATACGCAGTACATTTAATGACAACAGTACAGATTCAGAAGTAGAGCAAGAACTCGGTAAGTTTATTTCTAATCACAATGAGTATAAACAGGTAAAAGTATTTAATTTTTAGCAGCATATTCCTCTAAGAAGAAAGCTGTTTCACCTAGTTTAGAATGTATTAAGAATAATCTAAATAATAGCAACGTTAAAAATGTAGGTAAGTTGTAAAATTGATTGTTTAATTTTTATATTTTTCATACAGTGAGAAAATATATTGGGAAGACTGTTTAATATTCGTTTATTGCTTACATTGGGTCAGATCTTCTTTATCTTTTACATTTGAAAAACTGCCGCTTTTTACTACCTAATTTATTGCTCATATCATATTCCTCATTTACATTGTTAATTTAATGTTTCAGACGGAAGGAGTTTGTCAAAATATTGGAAAATCGACCAGGATGTATCAGCAGACAATCTTGAGCAGCTCTCTTAGAAAGTAAGAATGACAGTTTATATTATTTTATGCACAACATATGTATTTACTTCTACGCTCAAAAAATATGTAATATCGTATTTTCAAAATATAATCCTTGAACATCATAGACGGAGTTAGAAGGCATATGAAGGTGGTAAATTTGAGAATAATAATCATAGTATATATGTCAAACCCCAAACATATTTTTTGTGCAATTTGGTCTAGGACTAAAGTACTCCAAAGTTGTACGGCTAACTTCACCTGTACGTGATATATGTATTTTATACTAGGTAGGTACCTGATGAACAGCCATACTTTATAATATATCGAATTAGAAGTTCCTTATTTAAAATATGTATTATATATACTATTGACATTTATATTGATTACACCTCCTGACGAAGTCATAAATACATGACGAAATATTGAGGAAAAATTTGTATTTTATTATGCATATAGACCGCTTACCCGTTATTTACAATTTATTAACTTAGTACAGTCGATAATTATTCTACTATTATTATATTTCATATCGTCACTACACAAACTATGATGTTGATTACATACGATATTAAAAAATGTATAATGTAAGAACATCGATCTATTTTTTGAGTGTACGTAATTCCTTACTTGCTTCCTATATTTTGCTCCTATTCACACCGTTTAGATTGTTTTTGGATGTGTTTGGTATTATACGTTTGTTGCAGAGTTTTGTGATAAAGACGATGTTACTAGGAGCATAAGCATATGCAATAATCAACAAGCACAACATTTTCTAAGTCAGTCTACCGAAACTGAAATTGAAGAGATTGTCACACGTATCGTCAGGTGGTACGTATACATATGGGCATATTCAAACATCTAGTTTACAATATTCATTAATTTATCATAACTTTGTGTAATAAAGTTTGTTTAAATATATTTACCAGAGTCGCTGTTACTGTTAAAAAATCTTAGATTGTGTGGTTTTAGTTTCTTCTGTAAACGAGAATAATATGACCATACTTTTAAAGGAAGTACTGAAAAGTACAACCAATATTAAAATTCACTTACAATTGCTTGACAGCAAATTGAACAATATTGAATCAAAATTGAAATCTTCAATAAGCGAAGATATTCAAAATACAGAGATTTTGCCTACGTTTCCTCTTCGTAGTATTGAAGAACTAGAAGAATTTGATATAAAATTATTAGAAGACTCGCATATTAAAGCAATGGTTTGTGTAGCATATTTCGAGTACACATATGTGTGTACTACTATGTCTTATTTTAATTACAGACTAAATACATTAATAATATTGGCGGCCTTGATGTAAAAAGTTATGTTAGAAGGACTCTAAAAAGAATTTTTACAAATGAATTGGCGCAAAAATGTTCCTGGACAGGACAGAAGGAAAATTTTCAACTTCAAAAATTGAAGTTGATGCTCGTTTTGAAAGGTAAGTAGCCCCAGCCCAATAATAATAACTTGATTGAATTTATCTAATACAAATAGATATATTCAAGCATGCATTTTATTTCTTCACTTAGATACTGTAAGAAGATCCTACCTCTCCATGACGGATAAGGAATTTGAAATCATCGTGATGGAGTGGTTTCGTCATGCCAAAACAAGACTTAGTCGAGAAAAAAAATTATAATATGTAGTATATTTAAGATTAGGCTTATGTTTGACGTTAAGATACTAAGATAAACGTTTATATTTCTTTTATTTTTTATTTTAATTCCACTTGCGGGTTCTTAGGCCAGCTTTGAAAGAAACAAAACTATAACTGTGAGTTCGACTTTTATTTAATAATTTAAACTTCATTGGGAACAATCTGTGAAATATTCTTTAATTAAAAACAACCTAAAGACTAGAAAGCCAGTTTACTTACGCATACAAATTTGGCTTAACTACTAAAATACATTCACCATAATTTAGTTACTGTACCTAGTGATAAGAGAAGAGGTGATATGCCGCCCACAAGACTATATGGACGCATTTCGCCTTTCAACAGCTCATCACCATGTGAGTGTGATTTGATGGTCAAACTTCGGATGGATCTCTAGTGGGTTAATAATGAAATTATCAATAAAATATAAGGATACATTTTCAATATATAGAATATACATCCAGGAAAAATTTAAGTGTCTGAAGTGTAGTATATCATACACAAACATACACGCAGATTCAAAGAATATACAATTCACTTTGCTGTTAGTATTTATATCATATTATCATGCCTGTTGCATTAATCTGCATCCATAACATTAACAAATAATTTGTGATATATAGCTTCGTTGGTTTCCACGATTGATGGTAAGAGTGAAACCTTCCGAATATCACCGTGTCTAATTGTAAGTTAAATTTGACTTTTTCGTATATTATGGTACTACCCTGAATAGGCTAGTAACATATATAATTAAGCGTCAAAATTAACTTACCGGCATGCGGAAGGTTCTACTTGTTTTCATTCAAGTTTCTACAGAATTTTTAAGGTTTCTTGAAAATGTTATACTAACGTTTCTTGAAAATATTCTACTGACGTTTCTTGAAAATGTTGTACTGACATTTCATGAAAATATCGCACAGACGTTTCTCGGAAAAGTTGACGTAACATTTTCCAGAAATGTTACATTAACATCTTTTTGTAACGTTTCACTGAAACGTTATTTGGGTAGGACATAGGAGCTCTATGGAACATCACTGTTTCTTTAAAGGGAGTTACAATGAAACGTTATACAGCGCAATGCAATGTTATATCAACATTGAAACAATGATATTTTGCTCAGTGGGAACGATAGAGCTTTTTGCACTACGTGCAAAATCTCCTTGAGGCCCCACAAAACAGATTTGTTGAGTCATTTAAAGAAACAGAAACATAAATTGAAGTTTTTGAGCATAAATCCTCCTAAGAGTCAAACCAATTTGAACAATAATGTTGTCGTTATATGTAATGAGCTTAAGAAACATGAACTGATAATAGCAGCCCACATTGCGGTTCATTCAAGCATTCGAACAGTAGATCACTTGACAAATATTCTTCACAATGAATTTCAACCTGCCGAAAGTAAATCTTTTGCGTCTTCCGCCATTACGATGAAACTACATAGGACAAAATGTACTATGATAATTGAGAATGTTATTGCAGCAGCATTAAAAGATGAACTCATAACTGATATTGGAAACAGTTCATACTCACTGATTATTGATGAATCAACTGATATTTCTGTGCATCAATATCTCTGCTTCTGTGTTAGGTTTGTTTCAAGTCTGTATTTTATCATAAATGTTTAATATGTAGTATGATTTTAGATATTTCTCCGAAGTCAAGGCTAAAGTAGTAACTACTTTTTTAGGTATTGTCGAAGTTAAAGATGCAAATGCAGTAGGTTTAGCGAACACACTAACAGACTATATTCGAAAAATAGGATTAAAACTTGAAAATTTACTTGCTCTTGCTACAGATGGTGCAAGTGTCTTATGTGGATCTAGAACTTTGCACTATTATTTTTCTATATAAAAATTTCGAACTTTGGTTAGTTTGGTTCGTTTGGTTTGGTATTAATGGGTGACTACAAGCATACTACAAGGCGGGAACGTGACCGTAACTTAACCTCACAACACCTCGTTTTTTGATTATTGTTATTACGTTTGGTTTTATCATTTTTGTACTTACATAAATTATAGAAAATGCCTAAAAACTACGCGAAATATAAAAAAAAGTATCGGAAAGAATGGGAAAACCTACCAGATTTTAGAGGTGAGAAACTCAAGTTTTATATTTTTAAATGTATGTATTGTCCTTTTTGTTTAATATTAAGGCTGGCTCACAGTGGATGCGAATGATAACGATAGAGCTTTTTGCACTACGTGCAAAATCTCCTTGAGGCCCCACAAAACAGATTTGTTGAGTCATTTAAAGAAACAGAAACATAAATTGAAGTTTTTGAGCATAAATCCTCCTAAGAGTCAAACCAATTTGAACAATAATGTTGTCGTTATATGTAATGAGCTTAAGAAACATGAACTGATAATAGCAGCCCACATTGCGGTTCATTCAAGCATTCGAACAGTAGATCACTTGACAAATATTCTTCACAATGAATTTCAACCTGCCGAAAGTAAATCTTTTGCGTCTTCCGCCATTACGATGAAACTACATAGGACAAAATGTACTATGATAATTGAGAATGTTATTGCAGCAGCATTAAAAGATGAACTCATAACTGATATTGAAACAGTTCATACTCACTGATTATTGATGAATCAACTGATATTTCTGTGCATCAATATCTCTGCTTCTGTGTTAGGTTTGTTTCAAGTCTGTATTTTATCATAAATGTTTAATATGTAGTATGATTTTAGATATTTCTCCGAAGTCAAGGCTAAAGTAGTAACTACTTTTTTAGGTATTGTCGAAGTTAAAGATGCAAATGCAGTAGGTTTAGCGAACACACTAACAGACTATATTCGAAAAATAGGATTAAAACTTGAAAATTTACTTGCTCTTGCTACAGATGGTGCAAGTGTCTTATGTGGATCTAGGAATTCAGTTTTTACCATTTTAAAAGCTGCGGTACCTAAACTAATCTCTGTAAAGTGCATTGCCCACTCTTTACATCTATGTTGTTCAAAAGCAGCAAGTGTCTTACCTGATGAATTAGACTTTTTGTGCAAGCATATTTATAATTGGTTTGCTAGAAGCCATCAACGCCGAGAATGTTACATAGAAGTTTTTGAAACCATTAATATAAATGAAAAAAACATTAAGTTTAACAAATTTATTCAGCTATCAGAAACTCGTTGGCTTGAGAGAGCAAATGTTATTAAAGTAATTTTGCAACAGTGGCTTGAAATTAAAGCGTATTTTACTCAAGTTGCAAATACTACTAAAGATACAATGGGTAAAGTAATTCTTGGTATGTTAACAGATATAAATTTTGTATATTTTACTATTATATATAACATACTCGTTCAAGTAAATACTGTTAATGCTGCGTTTCAACAAACTAATGGTGATGCGTTTCAGCTGTACAAGGAACTTTATCAGTTACTTTTAACATTTTTAGGAATTGTTTATTAGGCCTATATTTTTAGAAAATTTAACCGAATTGAAATCGTCATGTGTAAATAAAATTTGTGAAATACTCCAAAATGAATTGTCATATATACAGATTAATATTATTGATTTTGGATATAATTATCGTCAGGCAATAGTAAATAATAACTTAAAGTTAACAGACATAGAAAAAATAAAACAAAATAGTCAACATTTTGTATTAACTTTATGTAGGGAATTAACAAAAAGAATTCCACAAAATCTGGAGGTTTTTTATTCAATTAAGTATTTTAGTCCTGAAATATGTCTCAAACAAATAAATAGGCCAAAATTCGATAACTTACCTCTTAATATTTTGGATGACAATTTAAGTAAGCAGGATTTTGAAAATGAGTGGAACAATCTGCTTGCTGTAAATTGGAATTTGGAGAAAGATATCTCTTCTCACAATTTTTGGGTAAAAGTTCTAGAATATCAAAATGCAGGTGGAGTACACATATATGCAAATATTGCAAAATTTGCTCTAACTACCCTTACTCTTCCCATAAGCAATGCATTTGTGGAAAGGATATTCTCATTCATGAATACAATTAAAACAAAGTTTAGAAATAAAATAAATATACCCCTTCTAGAGGCACTATTACGAATTAAAACCGAATTTGTGATAAATGACACATGCTGTCATAAGTTTGTACCAAGTAAGGCAATGTTTCAAAAATTTAACGCTACGATGTACAATTTTAAAAAACAAGCCGAAGGAGATGTAAATGATGAGTTGGTGGATATTTTCTCAGAAACTGAATTCTAATGATTCTTGACTTGACTTTTTACTAAACTAATATTTCCTATTTATAGAATTGTTTTTACATCCATATTTATGGAGAAAGTTGTATGTATGAAATACTTGTTGGATTAAAATATATAATTTATATATTATACAATATAAAACTATTTCTTATTTTTATTTAATAAAAACTTATTAGTTGCGTTTTTTTATTCATTCTCTCTAATATAATTAGTTATACTAAATTTAATCAGATCAATTGAATGGAAGTCGATTATATTTTTTATCTTATAGGAATACGCATTTAGCATGATTTAGCATATTGGGCGATTTGGGCGATTTTTTATTTTAAATTTTGCGGTTTGTAATTTCAAATAGTTGGCCACCCTGCTTCTCATATAAATCATCTGTTTACGTTTACTAATGGCGCCATAACCTCAACATGTTAATTTTGAAAAATTACCTTTTGTTGAATCGTGTTATCAACCGGTAATTTAATGTGAACATGTTATTTTACAGCATACCTCACGTAGCACATCGACAATTTAAACAAACTAGCACTACTCAACAACAACCGTTAAATCATCAGAGTTATTATGGTCAAAATTATACAATTGCTACGATGAGTACGTTACGTAATCCCATATCACCAAAATTTGTTGGTCCGCCAAAATTTGACCCTAGTCAACACGATGCGGTAAATTTTCTAAAAGCGTATAGATCAGCGGCAGAATACAACGCTTGGGATGATAACTTAAAGCTCTGTTATTTTCCAAACTTTATGACCGGTAGTGCAGAAGATTGGTTTCGTGCTTTCACTAAAAGACGTCCAAATGCTGGGTGGCTAGATACCTTACATGAATTTAAGATTAAATTTATAGGGCCTAGGTACGCTGATGAATTAGAAATTCGGTTAGTTACTAAACGGCAAAAACCTGATGAGACTACTTTTACAACACACTTTCTTTATGCGATGAAGTAGGGTAAGTGTACATAATTTCGACAGTGTCCATAAATCCGTCAGGTTTCAACAAAATTGCTTTAAATAAGAAAAGTCAAATTTAAAATGGTTTTCAAAGACATCTAGTGGCATATTCCAATATTAATGAAAATTCTGATATCGGTTCTCTACTTTACCGACTGAACCATCATTGTGGAAACATCACCTGAAAAAGTAAAGTCACGGTGCAAACGTGATAGTGGTTTTGTGAATTGAAAACGTTCTAAAGTAAGAGAAAAATGGTTTGTTTTTGAACTAATGTATTTTAGACTTCTGACTTGATTTTTGACTAAATTTTATGTTGATCTCCTTATATACTTATGAAATAATATTAAAAAATGCACGACTTCCATAAAACTTACTAACTTAAATAAATATTGGTGGTGTCGGATGTAGGTTCAGAAATAAGTGTGTTGCTATAAATCCGACATCAGGTGTCGAATTTATGGGGAATCCAATGAATTTTGAAATAGATGTATTTAAAAAAATGACAGAAACAAAATATGACACTTAGTTTGCATTGATCCCGGAAATGGCGCTAAGCCAAAGAGCTAAATCCGACAGTGTGTCTGATTTGCGTACCAAAAGTGTCGGATTTAGGTTATAGGTTACGTTTATAAATGAATAGGAATTTTTTTAGGATGCCACCAAAAAAATATTATTCTTACTCCAAAGAAGACTTGCAAAATTTCTTGCAAGCGATAAAAAATGGAATGCCATGCGCCTGTTGTTGCCTCTAAACTATACAATGTTCCTAGAACAACATTAACAGGAAAAATTAAAGGAACCTACCTTGAGGAATGCAATAGTGGAGTGTCTACTGTATTAACATCTCGAGAAGACGATATTTTAGTCAACTGGATATTAAATATGGCAAAAATGGGGTTTCCTATCAACAAAGACCAATTATTGGACAGCGTAACAATGCTGCGTAGGGAATTGAAACGACACAATAAGTTCAATGATGGTCGTCCTGGGCGCCATTGGTTTGAGGAACTCCTCAAAAGACATCCTCAAATTTCTCTGAGGATGTCTGAAAACCTGACGGCTTCTCGCGTGGCTGTCACAGCAGCAAGCATAAAAAATTGGTTTGACGAAGTTCAAAAATATTTCATATCCACAAATACATTTGTTAATGATCCCAATAGAATCTTCAACGCAGATGAACCTGCATTTTTTCTGTTCCCAAAGGGCAATGCTGTTCTCGCGAAGAAAGGCAGTAAAACTGTATACGAAAAATCTGGGAATGACAAAGAATGTCTCACTGTATGAATCATACTCAAAAATTAATACAATATTTTTTCTTTTAGGCAATGCAAACGGGGTTTTGGCACCTCCAATGGTCATGTATCCATATGACAGAATTCCAAAGCATATCGTTATGAGAGTTCCCAATGGTTGGGGAATTGGGAAATCGGACAGTGGCTGGATGACTTCCGAGTCATTCTTCGGATATATGTATATCTAATATTTTTTATCCTTGGATAGTATCTATGAACATTGAACTTCCCATCTTGCTATACGTAGATGGACATAAATCTCACATTACCCTTAGTCTCAGCAGATTTTGTACGGAAAAACAAATTATTCTGATTGGTTTACCTCCAAACACTACCCACATTCTCCAACCGTTAGATGTAGGATTATTTAGATCGTTGAAACAGAGTTGGAAAAACTGTATTAGCTATAGAGTGGAAAATGGATTCAAAATATTACATAGTGAAAATTTTGCACCTGTTCTCAAAATGGCCCTTGAGGCTGTTACCAATATGAAAAATATATTCCGAAATTCATTCAGAGTAATAGACATCGCCAGTATAAGCGTCGATGCACTCGTAGATACGGGCGCAACATCTTCGTGCATGAGCCAAAGTTTATTGAATCGCCTACCAAAACCGGGAGTACGATGTGTCCAACATTCGAAGACGAAGATATCGTTAACCAGTGGTGATGTCGTCGAATCACAAGCCCGAGCAAGCGCATCCATAGCGTTGGGCCAGAATACATGGTTAGTATCCTTCGTGGTGATGCCAAGGAATGCGTATGGATGGACACCCTAAAACAGATGAATGCAATCGTAGACATTGGGAAACATGAAGTAAGGTATGCTACGACACAAAACAAAGTACTCACCCCCGCAGCACAGGCGATCGCCACGGTAACGACGGAAGAAGACCAGCGCCGATTGAACGAATTTCTTCAAACCGAAATGACCAAATTCTCCCGCGTACGAGGTCGAACCAGTCAGGTAGAACACGTAATACGCATCCAGCCCAATACCGTTCCCATTAAGGTGGCGTTTCGGTAAAGTAGGGGGCGCTGTTCGACAATAATTATTATAAACGTAGTATTCGGAAAAACTAGACATTAAAAATGTATTTTCGTGTTGTTACATTGAAAATATTATCTTTGTTGTAAATCTAAATATCTTTTTTTAAATTAAATATTCTTTGATTGCGAGAAAAATGAGAAAAAATATAAAATTTTGATAATATTACCTTTAGAATATGTAGAAAAATATACTGATACGATCTGTATTGAAATAATTTCAAAATATGGAGTACTTTTTTCAGGAAGTAAGTTTAGGGGCTGAGTATCAACAACAGCCCCATATCTGTCCAAACAGTTTGCCAGTTTTATATTAGATGTCACTAGCATTAGATAACTATTATATAACTATGTATAGACAATCAGTTTAACACCAAAATTGACTGCTTTGATATTTAGAAAAACATTAAATTAAATGTTATATTAAAAAATGTAAATGAAGAAGAAAAATTTTAGAGTCGTACATACGACTCGTTTCTTTTTCCGTAACTGTGAAAGATAGTCAAAGAACATCATACTTCTTTATAACATAACTTGAACAGTATACAGGATTATTGTTATATATATTGCTTTCAAAATAGTGCGCATCACGATTATTGGATTTAGTCAGTTTAGTATCACAAGAATTGCAAACCTTGACTGTATACACAAATATACTTTTTTATAGAAAGGTCTTACTAAATTATTTTTATTCAAGTAATAAATTGATTTCAATACTTTCGAGACATATTCTTACAGCTACACATGCATAAGTAAATACATATTGATGAATCATTACTTAGTGTGGGTGTAGAGAAAGAAAGACAAATAAAACCCAAATATCTCTCTTGCCTTTTATTGATAAATAATACAGATAACAACTCATTCCACAATAAAATTTATGGAAATTTTAATAATAATTATCTATATAACATGTAGTTATATCAATTATAGAATATACTTCATAAACGTAGCTTGTGTCCTAGTAATCTACTACAGCTGCGTGTGTGCAGCTTTCACTACATAGGCTGCTGAATCCTCTCAGGTAAAAAACACCCAAGGAAAAGTTGCCTTTTATTTTGGAACCATTAAGTTTTTACAAAGATGTTCATCCCTATATATTTCTTCTATAAAAAGTGGTTGGGTTTCATCAATGAAAACCACAAAGTAGTACAGCTTTCTTTTCCAGATATTTAGTTGGCCTTGAATCTATAATATTTTTCAATAAGTGATTATTATTACATGCAATTTGCGACTGTTGAGATGTGATATCGCGATCTTCCAAATGAGTATTTACCTGATAATAATAATTATGGTTCCCCTTCAAGGACGGTTTGCCACTAGAACTGTGTACAATTATATACAGAAACAAATATACAAAAATATTCTTCCTTATTCACTTAAATAACTATATACAACGAAAAAATAATCCAAAACTAACGAAGACGATGAAAAACAGTACCTATTACTTTATTACATCAAACTAGTCGCTAGACAATTAGTGCAGAACTAAAAGATTCTACCTGTAACAAACAACGGATGTACGCACAAATATGTTTTGTAAATAGAATATTAGGGTGTTATTGCCTTAGGCTATCGCATTTATACCGAAAGGATTATATCGAAATATACCTGCTCAATACATTCAGTTCTGAACTACATAATATGAAACCAGTAAAACTCGTTTCAAGAATCCCTGGATATCTTTCTTCTATATATAGTGTTTTATTTTATTTTTCCGAGAAGTTTATATTTATATTATAATATATTTTGTATTACAACCAATATTCTCATCTTCACTTTTCCTATGTTATTTTAGCCAAAATATTACGCATGTTTAAGTATTTCATTACTTTTTACTTTTCTAGAGATTCGTAAGCCTTGCGCCATCTAATTTTGAATATATTCGATAAAAATGCAACATTTGCTCATCCAGTTCAAGTTATTGAAATAGAGGGCAAAGTTTTACCATTTGGCCTCCATTCCGCCGGCGCCACATTTCAGCGCTTCCTAGACAGCATCATCGGTCCTGACTTAGGTAATATAGCACTAGTCTATTTGGACGATGTCATTGTATTAGGAAAAACCCCTCGAGGAGCATTTAAACAACTTACGTGTTGTTTTCCATCGTCTGCAAGAAGCCGGTCTCCAGTTGCAACCAGCCAAGTGCCAATTCGCTAAGCGCTCAATCAAGTACTTGGGTCATGTTGTGTCCGCCGAAGGCATCCAGACGGATCCAGAAAAGGTCGCTGCAATCAGTCAGATTTCTCCTCCAAAGACAGCGAAAGACGTTCGTAGCTTTCGGGAGCCGCTTCATGGTACGGAAGGTTCGTACCGAATTTCGCGAGGCTTGCCGAACCTTTGACGCGTTTGGTAAAGAAGAACCAAAGATGGTCATGGGGTGCTGAACAAGACGCTGCGTTCCAAGCTGTAAAGAAGACGTTGAAACAAAGTCCAGTACTAATATGTCCTGATTTTTCTAGGCCTTTCCAATTACATACCGATGCTAGCGAACAAGGCCTAGGCGCCGTCTTGATCCAGGAAATTAACGGGATGGAGCGTGCTATCTCTTACGCCAGTAGGACGTTGCATCCGGCCGAGACCAAATACTCTACAACAGAGAAAGAATGTTTAGCCGTCGTCTGGGCTATTAAGAAGTACAGATACTACCTAGAGAGATATACATTCGAAGTAGTCACTGACCATCAGTGTTTGAGATGGCTCAATGAACTGAAGAATCCATCTGGGAGGCTTAGTCGATGGGCCGTCGACTTGCAGCAGTTTGATTTTACAGTCAGGTACCGCAGTGGAAATATGAACAACCTAGCCGATAGCTTATCTAGAAATCCTCTGCCGTGTGTGGTTGAAGAAGATGAGGAGATCTTCGCTGTTTTCCAAGATAACACTTGTTCGTGGTACAAGATTTTTCAGGCCGTCACCAACAACCCCGGACAGTATCCAGAATACTTGATACACAACGAAGTGTTATATAGAAATTTTCCGGGTACTCATGGAGAAGCTCCATGGAGGTTGTGCATCCCGAAATCTGAAAGGCCGCGAGTCCTTCGAAAGATTCACGATGCTCCAGAAGCTGGACATTTGGGAATTGCAAAGATTATCGCTCGAGCTGCCGCCCATTATTACTGGCCGGGTATGTTTCGTGAAATACGTAATTACGTCCGGAAATGCGAATCCTGTGGAAAACATAAGTTCAGTCAACAGAAACCTTTTGGACAAATGCTGTACTCTCCTGTAGATTGTCCATGGGAACAAGTTTCGGTAGACCTGATGGGCCCATTTCCACGAAGTCGTAGGGGTTTTACGTAACTTCTACTTTTACAGGACCGTTTCACCAAATGGACCGAGTGTCAAGCTCTCCGCCAAGCCACTGCCAATGCCGTTATCCAGGTGGTGAAAGAAAAGGTCGTCTACTGTTTTGGAACTCCAAAGCGACTGATATGCGACAACGGACCTCAATTTGTCAGCCGCCTATTCCAGACAGCCGCCAAGGACCTGGGCATCGAAGTTCGCTTCACAGCACCGTACTCCCCGCAGCAAAATCCGGTGGAGCGAGCCAATCGTGTTATAGGGCCTAGGCTGGCACAATATATTGAAGAAGATCAAAGAGAATGGGATGTAAACCTATCGCAATTTGTGTTCGCCATCAACACCGCTAAACACGAAACAACTGGATTTTCACCGGCAGTTCTCAACTTTGGACGTCTGTTGGTCCCTCTCAAGTCGCTGTGGAGAGAAGTGAAGGATATCGGGGACCACCAGGAAACAGAAGCTAGAGAATTAATTCCCGAGCTGCAAAAATTGCAAGACTTTTATCAAATTACCAAGGTCAAATTAGCAGAAGGTTTCCAACGCCAGAGCCACGGATATAATTTGCGAAGACGTCCGTTCCGTCGTCGAGTAGGCCAGTACGTGTTCAAGCGAGAACACCTGCTTTCCAACGCTGCGAGGAATTTTTCATCCAAATTGGCTCCCAAATTTGCTGGCCCCTGTAAGATAGTTAAAGTAGTATCACCTACGATTGTAATGTTACAGGTAGCTGGAACTCACAAACTGGACCGAGTTCATATCAACGATCTAAAGATGGCACCACCGTAAGCCAGTAGGGATGCCCCTTCCGATCCTGCTTCCCCCACCGAACAATGACCGCGCATGCTATCCCCGCCAACAACCTAAGAGGGGAGAAAATTTGGATAGAAAAGGGACCGAGATGAACCGAGTTACTCACTTGTCCGATCAAGCCTATAGTGATGAATAATCCAGTGAGAGAGTGTCCGATCCAGGGAAAGCCAGGAACCCCCAGATACATGGTCTCACCAAACACTGTTTGTTTCCTCGAAGAGAGATGCCGAACCCCGCCACCTGCGCCGCCACCGCCAAAAACCGCCGAGCCGTTGACGCCACCGATACTTTCCTTGGCGTCACCAACTTCACCGGATCTCAGTGGATTTTCGCCGGCAACTGAAGACTACATAAGATGGAAATTCATTGAACTGTTTGGGATATCCCCAGTGAAGGAGATGTTATCTCCATTACCGCCGACACCGCCACCGAAATCCAGGGCAGGTGACGTCGCTTAAGCCACTTCTAAAACCGCCCACTATGTGGTCCCATTGAAAAGTGACCAGTCTTTGACGTACCGAGATCCGTCACCTTCACGTCCAGGGCCTAGCCGACATCCGGGACAACGGGACCGTCGCCGTTCCATCCGCCTTCCTCGTGCCCTCGCCCAGCCGTCGGCGTAAAGAAACACCGAAACCGAGGTCCAGCATGGATGAGGCATCGGAAGGACTGAATCAACGACTCGGAAGCAGTCCAACGACACGCACGAGACAACGCCGGCCAGTCAGTACGCAGTGTCGGAGTGTTAGTGCGCGAGTGTCCTCCGTAGTGTAGTGGTCAGTGTCCTCTCCTGTCACGAGGAAACCAGAGTTCGATTCTCCACCGGGTATGGGGGGTGTAACGAACTTCTGTACCCAGAAACAATTGTTATTTAGTTGGATTTAAATTTTAAGGAACGAACATTTATTTTAAATTGTTTTCTGTAAATAGTTTTGGAATGACCTGTATATTTATATTTTGGATACCTGTGTATATTTTTCAGAGTTTTTGCGGGAGACGTCAGACAACAAAAACGGGTCCATCCGACTATATAAAGGCCGCATTTTTCAACAATAAAAGAATTCCTTTTCCTATTCCGACCTGCTGGGGCCGAGAACGTTGGCTAGCAAGTATCCTGGGTGAAGCGGCCGAAAAGTTGGCTTTCACCGTCCCGTCTGACTTGCCGGAGCCGAGAAAATTGGCCAGCAGGTATTTGTCCGTTCACAACACCGATATCAGAGACATTTATTCTTTTACTTATTTTGCTATTACATACCTATATATATTTTGCCTGATTATTATTTTATCCGCATGTCAAATTATTTTGAATTGTTCACAGCAACTGCCGAAGGACCTGGTATATATCCAACGTAAGATTTATTTCTCACGCTGTCTGTAAATATTATGTATTTGTATAATTGCCATTGACATAACTGATATTTTCTCTGTACAAACCAACATTTGTTATGTTATATCCTATTATTGCTTTGATTGTTTTTTTTTTCTGATTACTGGTATCTGTATCTATCACCTGGAAAATTTTGTTCATCTAAATTTCAATGTAAATATATGTATATAATGAACCTACCTTTCTTTTATTCCGCTACTCAGAGGTTATAATATGTTAATTAGGCGTTACTGACACTTTTAAAGTATTTTTCTTGCTCATTAATCTGATTTTGCAGCCCGGATCTTCAGTGAACGAAGGTGCAAGCGAAATCGATCACCGGTAAGCAACTCAACCAGTGGCGTACGGTCCAGAAGTTAATTTACTGATTTTTTTAATTCCCGACATGTTAATAATCAATGGAAAAAGAAAGTAACGTTGCAACCGCAGATACTTTTTCAAAATACGGTCATCGGCTATGTGAAAAAATGTGACTATAATGAAGTGTACGATAATGAGGGTTCGGATGAAGAAGTTGATTGTTTTGTTACAATTGTCGGTGAAAAAAACGTTAATGTTAATGAATCGCTTGAGTATCAACAGAAACAACAGTTACGTACCTTGTTAGATACTTACTAATTTAGATATAATGGCATGGAACAATAAAACATTAGGGAAAACTATCCTTGCGGAACACGAAATCGATACTGATGATTCGTTACCTATACGATCAAAACCATATAGGGTTTCGAAAAAGGAACGTCAAATAATTCAAGAACAAGTCAACGAAATGTTAGAACTGTTAATAATTCGGCCTTCGGATAGTGAATGGAGTTCACCCGTTGTATTGGTTAAGAAGCATAATGGTTCATTTCGTTTCTGTGTAGATTATAGAAAACTTACTTGTACATACGAGTTCAATCGTATGAGTTTTGGGCTATGTAATGGGCCAGCAACGTTTCAACGGCTTGCTGATAATATATTTAAGGATTTTAAATGGAAGGAAGTTGTCGTATATCTAGACGATGTAATTGTAATGAGTAAAACATTTGATGAACATATTGCCCGGTTACAAATAGTGTTTGATAAAATTAGAGACGCAGGGGGGAGGGACATTACAGCCAACTAAATGTCATTTTGGATTAGAAAAAGCAAAAACTTTAGGTTTTGAAATTTCCGAATCAGGTATTTTACCAAACGCCGAAAAGGTAAAAGCAATTTCAGAATTTCTTTGTCCTAGGAAACAGAAAGATATTCTAAAATTTCTAGGTCTCTGTAACGCGCTTTATATATAATTTTTCAATCATTGCCAAACCGTTGTATAAACTATTAAAATCTAACATACAATTCTCGTGGGGAGAGGAAGAGGAGCTATCGTTTCGAAATTTAATTCACTGTTTACGGAGTCCCTCGGTTCTGATACATTTTAATCCGGAAGTAGAAACAAAACTATACATAGACGCTAGTGGCGACGGAATAGGAGCTGTTCTACTTCAGAAACAATTAGAATCATCTAAATTTCACCCCGTTTCGTTTATATCTCGTACATTAACTAAAAATGAGAAAAAATACTCAATTACCGAATTAGAATGTTTAAGTGCGGTATGGACAGTGCAAAGATTTCGTACCTATTTATGGGGTTTACATCATTTTACAATAATAACAAATCATCATTCCTTGTGTTCCCTATAAAGGACCATACTAGCCGGTCGGCTCGGTGGTCACTTAAATTGATGGAGTATAATTATACCGTCGAACATACACGCGGCGCATATAACAACGATGCTGATGCTCTTTCCCGATATCCATGCGAATAGGGACGGTTACGAATCAAGTAGAAGCATTAGATGTACCAACATTTATTACTACCCCTGTAGACATAGCTCAGTTACAGGAATCGGATCCGGGAATTCAAGATCTCATTATGGCAGTAAAAGATCCCTTATTTGGTCCTCCTCTTTACAAAGAGAAGCAAAAAATTTTACATTAATTACGCTACCAGAGAATCCCATCGTGCTGAAATTTTATTCTCATATCATAATGAACCCATGGCAGGTCACTTAGGCTACGCACGTACGTTAGATAAAATCTAAAAAAGGTATTTTTGGTACGGATTACACAAAGACATTAAGAAATACATATACGAGGTTGTCAAGATTGCCAAGCTCGTAAGGGGCCAACAAATGTGAAGCCTGCGGGTTTTCTTTATCCAATTCCTGTGGGAGTTCCATTTCAAATGATATGAATCGATCTTTTAGGTCCTTTCGGAAAATCCAGTTCGGGAAAAACAATGATTGTCTAGCGACTGATTATGCTACGCGGTGGGCGGAAGCTAAAGCGTTGCCTAACGGTAAAGCGAAAGCAGTTGCCAAATTTTTATTAGAGAATGTTATGTGCAAGCATGGATCTCCGAAACAAATCTTAAGCGACAGAGGCGCAGTATTTCAGTCACAATTAGTCACAGAGTTGTTGCGAATAATGGGTACCAGTAGTTTCTTTACTTCAAGCTATAAAACTTCTACTAACGGGTTAACAGAACGGTTAAATAAAACATAGCCGATATGTTGAGTAAATATGTTAGTACGTCACAAAGGGATTGGGATACGTTTTTACTTCATGTCGTATTTGCTTATAACACTAGTCGGCAAGAAAGTACAAAATTGTCGCCATTTCAGTTGGTATATGGACGCAAACGCGTGTTACCAACGGATGCACAATTGTTGACAGACATTAACAATGACATCGGTATACAAATTAGAAATCACATTCTGGAAACACGTGAAAGAGCGCGCGAAGACATCGCACACCACCAACAACCTGACAAATTTTGTTACGATAAGAAACACCGATATGTAAATTATGACGTCGGAACGCACGTAAAATTACGTACCCCCCTACGACAAGCTGGTAAAAGTGACAAATTGCAACCAAAATATTTTGGCCCATACACCATTACCGAAAAACGAAATTCCTTAAATTACGTAATCAAACCATTACACGGTAGCAAGATAAAAAAGGATACAGCACACGTATCTCGACTTGCGCCCTATTACGATTCGTGGATGTCAACACCGTAACATTGCTGTATTAATGATTGTTGCAGGAAACCAACATGATTGCCTGTATGAGTATTTTGCTGTTGCTGGGTAGTGTGTGGTCAGAGCAAGGGCAGGATAAAAAACCGTTCCATGGATAATATGGATAAGACAGTAAATACAAGCCCGCGAAAAAAGTAATAGTACCTGTTTAGGTCGCAAATGGCACTACCAGCGGTGCGCGGGGTCGGGGTGATGAAGGATTGTCGCCATCTTGTTTAGATGTTGTTGTTTATTGTTTACTTCTATATGTTTGTTGGTTAGGGGCAGAAATTAGTGTATTCTGTGCAGAAATTGTAGCGTTATATTTTGTTGTGCTTTGTTGATTATACAGGGTGGCCGTTGAGGTATCCGAGAAACTTCGTATATGGATTCAATGACTAATTTTAAGCAAAAGTGATCGTATTCACTTTTGCCGAATTCCTAACGGTTCTTGAAATATCGGAGTTTGAAGTTGGCTGGTCGTATAGATAGATGCTTAAAAAAATGTTGATTGTCAGTTCGTTAATTGTCATCATTGACAGTTGGTTATTTTTTATTGCGTAATTTGTGTTAAAATCATGCCTGTAATTTATTCAAATGAAGAATACGCTGACATGATTTTCGTGTATGGATATTGCAACGGTAGTACCACCGCCTCAGTTAGGGAATATCAACGACGATACCCAAACCGCCGTCTTCCAGACAAGCAAACGTTTAGTAGAACCTTCACAACTCTTCGATTAACAGGTGCGTTCCCTAAACCGAATTGTGAAAGAGAACTTATGCGAAGAAACAATGCTGCAGAAGTGCTTGAGGTTGTTGAAAATGATCCTGGTGTTAGTACGAGAAGAATTTCTATACTTACTGGACAAAGTAGGACGGCTGTGCAGGACACTTTGCGAGAAAACGGACTGCATCCCTATCATTACCAACCGGTACAAGAACTTCTCCCCACGGATCTTCCCCAAAGAGTTCGTCTTTGTGAATGGTGGAGCGATCATCTGGATACTCTTCCAAGAACCCTTTTCTGTGACGAAGCTACATTTACAAGAAATGGAATCAACAATTTCCACAACGATCATGTGTGGGCAATCGAAAACCCTCATGCCGTTCGAGAAACCGACTTCCAGAGAAGATTCTCCGTAAACATTTGGGCTGGAATAGTTAATAATGAAGTTATTGGACCACATATTTTCGATGGAAATTTGAACAGCGAAATGTACCGGGCTTTTTGGAGAACGAACTACCTCTACTACTTGAGGACATTCCTCTTCAAATCAGAAGGACGATATTGTTTTTACATGATGGTGCTCCGGCCCATTATGGAAGAGGTGTCACTAATTTCCTCAATGAACAGTATCCAAATCGATGGATAGGTCGTGGTGGTCCCATTGCCTGGCCGCCGCGATCTCCGGATCTCAACCCACTAGATTTTTTCATGTGGGGACATGTGAAGACACTTACCTATTCCATGGGAAAGCCTGATAATAGGGACCAACTCATCCAGAATATTCATGCAGCGTTTAATGAGGTGAAAAACAATATGGAGAACTACAACTGGGAACGAGAGCTCCGACGGAGGATTGAGTTATGCATTGCACAAGGCGGTGGTCACATTGAGCAGCTTTAATAATTGCACTGTCATTATACTTTTATTAAAATAAACGACATTATTTCCTAAGTCCTCTACTAATTTAATTTTAATTCAAACTCCGATATTTCAAGAACCGTTAGGAATTCGGCAAAAGTGAATACGATCACTTTTGCTTAAAATTAGTCATTGAATCCATATACGAAGTTTCTCGGATACCTCAACGGCCACCCGGTATAGCGTAATATATCAGTTTATTTTCCAAGTAGCTCCAAGTTTTTTTTTTAAACTAACATCACACTTTTTGTTAAAATTAACAATGAATTGTTGTGTGCCTGGTTGTCGAGGGACAGAGAAGAAGCAGCTCCTTTCCTTTGGACGATAATGTAATTATTAGATTATAGTAACAATTAATAAGGGTATTACGTAGCAATGTAGCCTATATTTACTAGAGTAAATTTTAGCTGTTCGTGCAATGGTGTGAAGCTATAAAACGACAAGATTTGAAACAAATATCACGAAAACAGCGATATTATCATCGAATTTTTGATGAACATTTTACTGAAAATGCAAAATTTGCAACATATCATAATCGTACCAATTTAAAAAAAAAACAGCCGTTCCAACATTATATCTACCAGCACCTACAGAAATTGGAGATGTTGCTGGAATTAAGAGATTAGGTAAAATATTATCATCTAGTAATTTAAAGAATACTAATTTATAAGTTCTTAGGTTCCCCACTGCATTATGATACTGCAAAATTATCCAAACTTGACGAGACACCATCTATACAATGACATGGTAAATATGGTTACTTTTCATATTAACATATTATGTAATAAGTTTCTTAAAAAATGCAAAAATGTTGTAGAGGGCACCGTACCAACAAGTTATGCTTTAGAAGCTAGCACTTCACAGCAACAGTCTTTAATTATGACTGATGAAATAGCTAAAGATACATATATATTGGAGGATGTGAATACAAGTCCTATTGTTTCCAATGAATCTAAAGAAAAGGAAATAGGCCCTGAACCACAAGGTTAGGAAATAAAAAAAGCTAAATGTTTTGTAGTGCTATTCTTATATTATATTAATTTCTGTTACAGGTGCTACGCCAATTAATGTCGGCCACTCAAAAGTTATCTCTTCAATTGGTAAGCATTTTGATCTTCTACTTTATTTTTTGTCTAAAACGAGTCCTAATAATGTTTTTATTAACATGTACATATTAACTGTATCTACAAATAACTATATAATATGTAATTCCAGTATTTAGACACAAAAAACGATTGTTGAAAGAAGTTGGTGTTGGAAGAGTGTCAGCACTGACTCCAAAGGCGAGGAAGTTATATAATATTGCATCGGATTTAACAAGAACAGCAAGGAGACTTTTTGTAAAAAATGCAACAAACAAAGAACTAATTCAGACAGCCAAAAATTACGCGGAAACAGGCAACTTGAATAATAGACTAAATGCTAATGCATTAAATTTTGTGTTGTCCCAAGTAAAAAATACACAAAAACCAAAACATGGACGGCGTTATACATTAGATGAGATATTATACTCATTATCATTGTTGAAGCATGGACCAAAACTCTATCGATTATTGCAGCAGTCATTTAGTTTGCCGTCACGAAAAACACTGATGCGCATATTAAACAAGGTCCCATTCAGAAGTGGTATTAATAAACATTTAATGCATTCATTAAATATGACAGTGAATAAAATGAAATTCTCAGATAAGGTTTGCTCAATAATATGGGATGAGATGTCCATACAACCTTTTCTCTCATATAACAGAAAAGAAGATAGCATTGTTGGTTTTGCTGACACTGAAAATCTGAAAATAGCTGACCATGTCATGGTTTTTATGGTTAGGAGAGTACATCGGAAATGGAAGCAGCCCATTGGCTATTATTTTACCGAAAGTGGAATGGCGGCAGCAGATATATGCAAACATCTAAAAACCTTGGTGTCCAGTCTGCAAAGTATTGGTTTAGAAGTGGTTGCCACAATCTGCGATCAGCTAACTAGCAACACCGCAGCTATTAAAATGTTGAAGGAAGAAACTAAACAAAGGTGTTTAAGAAATAATGAGGAAGATAGGTCTCTTGGGTTTTTAATAAATGATGCAGAAATTGTTCCCTTATACGATCCCCCACATCTTCTGAAGGGAATACGAAATAATTTGTTAAAGGCAGACGTTCATTTTATCTGGAAAGAGCAAGCTCAAGTTGGTAGTTGGAAAGACATCATTCAGCTATATGAACTTGATGTTGGAGATCATGACATCAAATTTCTGCACAAATTAACTGATATCCATGTGTACAGCAACAAAATGAAAAAAATGAAAGTGAAGGTGGCTGCACAAGTTTTCTCAAGAGCTGTGTATGGAATTATGGCTGCCTTGGTTAAATACGGTAACTTATATAAATAAATACATCAAATTTGTAATTCTTAAATGTGCACTTGTTTCTTTTAGGAAATGAATGTCTATCAGCAACTGCAGGAGGAACTGCAAACTTTATTTTGTTCATCGTTCAATTATTCGACAGTGTTAATGGATCATCTATTATACATCCAGATGGAAAACCTCTACGGTGTGTAGTAACGGAAACTTCAGAACACACCGCTTTTTGGAGGGAAGCAATACAAATTATGCAAACAGTGAAGTTTGTTAGTGTTACAGGCAAAACGTATACTCCACCAACAGTTACCAATTGGATCACAACTTTGCGAGGAGTAGAATACCTTTGGACGAAATGGCGACAGAATGGAATTACATACTAGTCTCTGTCCACGCAATTTAAATCAGGACCCGCTGGAGAATTTTTTTGGATGTATTCGTTCTCTTGGAGGAAGAAATACAAGAGTATGATAGTAAACAATTTTGCGTCTACACATTCTCCTGCAGCAAATTGTGAAGTCGATGAGTCTGAAGGATGCTTTACTACTCTAAAAGATAGTGGGTGTTAGTGATAGGATGACTGAAGAGGAAGAAGAACTAACAGTAAATCCTGATTTAAATATAGAATTTACGAATCCAATTGTATTCGCGCAGCAGGTACAAGCGTATGTTGCTGGCTTGATTGCAAAAAAAATATTAAAGGATACTAATTAGTGTAGCATTTGTAAAAGTAACCTGATTAGTGATATTTCATTACCTCTGAATGAACTTATAATAGCTAAGCAATTTAATAGCAAAAAATTATTAGAACCAAATACAAGATTTCTTAGAGTCTTTCAAAAATGTAATGATGTTGCACACACGTATTTGCCTCAGTTATGCAGCAAGAGTAAAATAAAGCAAAGATTAACTCTCATAATTAGAAGGTATGTAGTTAATAAGTTTCATTGCAATAACCACAACCTATATAGTATATTTATCATTGTAGTGTTTTATATACATATGTGGGTAAAAAATGTTAATAAAATACTAAGAGGTGTAGATACCCGTAATATTAATGATTCAGTAAAAATCATAGCATTGCAGAAATGTAAAAAATTAAAAGCTAAAAATATACAAATACAAAGGATGAAACAGATTGTAATTTAAATTAAATGGGTGTATACGTTTTTAGTTTCAAATTTTATATCCAGTAGACTTTTATAAAGTTTGGATAAACCATGTGTAATCATTAGTATGTTGTAAATATAAGCTATTGTAGATATAATAAATATATACATACATTTTATAATATGGAATGCGTAAATATGTTTATCTAATGCTAGTTAGATGCAAGTGTTAAATAAACTACTATAGAAGACCTAATTTAGTTACAATATTCTGTATCTTTTATTATTTCATTTTATATTAATTTCGTACAGATGCATATTACAATATAAATCGTTTTTAACAAAGTTGTTTTTTTATAAAGTATTTTTAATAATTTGTAGATATACATATGTAGATACATGTATGAGTTTCTATTAGCAATATCAGTATTGCTAAAGCTAGATATACATTATGTAACTACATATGTAGCAGTGTATACACTGTATATGTAGACACACGCCAAAAGAAAACTGATAAATTCCATTAGAGGATTATTATTGGTCAAAACATATATTGACCGATAGTAATCCTCTGATAGATCTCATCAATTTTCTGTTGACTAAAAAATATTCATCATTACAAGAAATTAATTTTCGCGCCATTTCTCGTAGCGCCATAAGCGACCTGCATTTAACTACAACTTGGTAAATTTTATTTTTCAGTAGTGTCTTATCTATATTATTTAAGAACCGTTTAGTGTACAATCGCTCGCTGGGACATCGGGAGTATTGATTGACAGTTTGGGAAAACTTTATATCACAACTGACGCGCGGGACATAGTGGCGTACGTAAATTTAAATGATTTCAATACTAAAATCGAGTATCTGGAATTAGCCATTGAGGAAACTGGAAACTTATGTAAATCCGAACAGCTATCAAACTGTCATACGCACGTTCAGCTATTTAGGGAAACGATGAAAAAAATAGTGACCGAAAATTTTCTAACACACGAGCGCAGTAAACGTGGTTTCCTAAATATAATCGGCGACGGCACCAAAGTTTCATTTGGTACCCTGAGCGACGCCGATCGTCAGCGGTACGATACGTTAATTAGCCAACTGCCTGACAAACAAATCAAATTGACTGACATTGTATCTCGACAGACATCTATACACACCTTAAACGACACTCTAGGACACGTACGGTATAATGAACAACTTCTTGCTAAGAGTTTAGGCTGGCTAAAGAAAGACGTGACGGAACAGCGAAACACCTTACAAGGGCACATTGTTTTCGAATCCCATTCCGATATCCTTTCTCTACTTATTCACTTTTGTCAAATCGAGATTAATAATTTACTAAATGCTGTGGTAGCCGCTAAACAAGGAATAGTTCATCCTTTCCTTATTACATCAGACCAAATTCTAAGACAATTACAGACTGTTATCGGACTGCTACCTCCTGGCAAGACTTTTCCGATAGATGTTATAACGAACGTTTCAGCTCAAGTTTTGTTTAAAATATCGACTCTAAAGGTTCTATTAAAACATCAGTATTTAGTTTGTATCGTATCAATTCCTCTAGTAGAGACTGATTCTTACCAAATTTCTAAGTTGACGTCGATACCATTGCCTCTACAAGGAACAAAATATATCAAAACCTTAATTAATTATCCAATTGTAGCTATGAATGATCTGACGTAGTCATGACTTTCAGTAATAAATATTTTTTAGAAACTTCGGCACAACCAATTTCGGATGGAATCACTTGCGAAGCGCAATTGATAAGGCCCGTGACTAATTTAACCCCGAATTGTTCTAAAGTTATATTAGAGGTGATTCATCACATACTCGTATATTTTTCAATCGCGAAACCAAATGCGTGAGTATATGTATTGCCGGCTATTTCTCATCACGTTTTTACCATCACGTGTTTGGTGAACGGTTCGACAATGGTTGACAAAGTTGCCGTAAACGGATCGGGCATCATTCAATTATCTAGTGGTTGCACCGCTAAATGCAAGGACAGAACATGTGTCTATCTTCAGACAAAATAAGATAGACAAATATCTACAACGTTTTAAAAAATTTCACAACTTTCTATTCCCAAGCGGTTACCCTGCCATCGAAACAGCTAGATCAGCTAAGTTTTAAACCAAATGAGGAAAAGCACCTCGGTGATGTACTCCAGGACTTAAGTAAATTACGACAAGAAGAGGACAAAATTAATAACACTAACTTTCACTATTCGATGTTATATACCCTTCTCGCCGTAATGATACTAATTTTCTTAATCCTAGGCAGTATAAAATTATCATTTTCATTAAAATGGCGCTCCCATAGAAAACTCTTTAAAGGAAGAGTTCAAGAGGAGGGAACGTTTGTCTTGCCGGATGGACGATCTTATAGAGTTCGTCTAGCCAGCATTAAGGACGAGTCAAGTCAAATTTAAGCATTATAAACAGTACTTAATGAGAAAATAAATTTAAAGAAAATTATGTTGTGAGACTTAGTTATCTAGTTGCATTTTAATTTGACATAAGTATGTAATTTATTTTTATGATGTCGTGTTTCAAATTGTTATCTATCCAAAGTAAATAAATATTGTAGAAGACACTAAACCAGAATATTTTATGTAGTATCTTGTCTAAGTTTATTCGCATATTATTTATATGGCGACAGAAGCACTCACAATGACTACGACGAATCATCCTCAGCAACCAACAGCGCAATCCCTGGCGCGCAGGGCTGGCGAGCACCGTATCAACAACTTCGGCAGCAGTAATCTTAGAATTCATATCGAATGCTATCACATAGAGTACTGTCTTTCTTCAATAAACAGTTGAATCCAAGCCCCAGGTTTCACCAATCAATTATCGGGACAGAAAACACTGCCTCATAGCGCAACCAATGCCTGACTAGCAACCAATGTCCAGGCAATAACAAAGCCCTAGGGTTTTCGTTACGTATATGTAACAAACCTGGTCTCTATAGGTACAACAATGGAAATGCTGTATTTCGGAGGCCGCCGCAGTAGGATTAATAACTAAGAATGAAGGCAAATTCTAGTCAACAACCTATGAATCCGCTATATCTGAGCGATATGGTTCAAATAAACTATCAACGAAAAGGGGGTTGTGGGAATTTGCTTTTGATTCGAAGATGAAGACAGGTACTACAAAGAAGTAAATACAATAAATATTGTTCCTGTATCATAGTAAATGTTGTCAAAATGTGAATAATACAAAAGAGAAAGGCATGATCAATATTTACTATACAACCTCAATAAATTGTAGTTTGTGTTTATCTTATGTTACAAACAAGAATTGATGTATTAATATTAATCTTGAGATAGTATATTGGATATTATCTAAAAAACAAAGAATCCATTGATATATCGTATTTTAATTATATTCTCAAGTAATAATGAAGGATATATTGATTTAGTACAACTATAAAAATTGAGTATGTGATGATTCGAATTGAGAGGGATTAATTAATAAATAAAATAGAATAGTTCTTCTCTCAAAATTTTATTATAAAAATTGAAATGATTTGAATTATTCGTATATCAATGTATTTTTTGTCAAGCTCAGTAGTGGTTTTAAGAGAGAACTGGCTCATAGGTGCTCCCAATACCTTGCTCCCAGAGCACTAGCGACGGTCGCGAGCCCCCCACTTTAGTTCTAAACATAGCCAGCGACAATTTCTAGAGGCGCTGGAGTCGCGAGCGCTCGATCGGTGCAAATATAAAATAAATAAATATATAATTTTTTAAAGCTGTTGGAGTACGTGGGAATGTTTGACTCAATTATTGCTGAACATTTAAGAAGAGTTACCTCGAAAGAATTGTTTGTTCATTACCTAGGTGAAAGTATACAGAACGAGATCATTGAAATGCTACATTTAAAAATAAAAGAGCGTATTTTAAATGAAATTAATAAGTGGACGTATTATTCCATAATTTTAGACTGTACGCCTGATGTCAGCCATACCGAACAGATGTCTGTAGTGATTCGATATGTTTGTTGCGAACCAGGAAAAGAACCCTGCATTAAAGAACACTTTTTGAATTTTATTCCTGTTGCAAGTTCTACTGGAGAAGCTTTAACAGAGACCCTTTTGTCATAACTTGAGGAATTAAAGTTACCTGTGACTAATATGCGTGGTCAAGGATACGACAATAGAGCTAATATGAAAGGGATGCAGGAGTACAGAACAGAATTTTAAGCATGAACCCACGGGCATTTTTCGTTCCATGTAGCGCACATTCTCTTAACTTAGCTTAGCTTTTAGAAGTAGCTGTTATTTTTACGTGTTAGATTGTGCTATCAATTCATTAGAAGATCGTTTTTCCCAACTTACCAGTCACAATCGTATTTTTGGATTCATGTACGACATAAAATATGAAGACAAAGATTCATTGCTGAAAAACTGCGCCGATTTACAGTTGGCACTAACAGACGGAGACCACTGTGACATCGAAGGTTTCCAACTTTATCAAGAACTGTTGGTGCTCGAATCTTTATTGCCTCAGCCCAGTGCGCGTGGGTGTGGACCACGGGAAATGTTATCCTACATTACAACTAACAAACTGAGTGACAACTTTCCCAATATATTTATAGCTCTACGAATTGCTCTCACACTCCCAGTTAGTGTTGCATCAGCAGAGAGAACATTTTCCAAACTGAAGTTGATCAAGACCTGAGATCAACGCTTTCCCAAGAAAGACTGGTCGGATTAGCCACAATGTCAATACAACATGAATTATTACAAGAAATAGACATTGACTCATTTATTAGAGATTTTGCAGATAAAAAAGCTCGCAAATGTTTTTTGTAAAATATATTTTTATTATTTGTTGTTGTTTGTTGTTGTTAATAACGTACCTACACTAATAAAATTTTGGAATTTAGTTTTAGATTTTTTCTATTTTATTTTCATATTATATTATATATTGTCATATAAGCATAGTGGTTTGTTGGTTACAAGAGGGAAGAGACGCTAAAATGTCCTCTCGCCCGGGTAGAAATTTTACCTTAAGCCGCCCCTGACAGTCGATAAATATGTTGATAAGAGGGCACTGTGGTTAATAATTTATTGATAGCTAACCAAAATGTATAAAAATGAACTTTAACATGGCAACTTATGTTGTGCAATTTTATCACAATACTCTGGTGGTTCCAAACTACTCAAATTGAGACCTGTTATGTTAAATGTTAATCATTTTTGAATTGCGCGCCAATGTAACTTATTTTAGTCAGTATACATAACCGAATTTTATTCCATATGACATGTATGTATGTATGCTCTAAGCATCAAGCAAAATAGTGTTCGTGTGTTCGATATATTTTAAGTAACCGTTATATTAATACAAGTGTTATAAATGTATAGGAAGTTTGTAAACAATAAAGTAAAATAAAACTTAAAATAAATTAATAAAACTAACAGGTTATGTGCCCAGCATCTTGTTTTGTCAGATGTTTTGTTAATTTAGAAGAAAGAAACGAAATTTACACTTGTACGTAAGAAAAAAATCTTTTGTCAGCTAACTTTCGCAAGGGTGTCCGAGAGTATCACTCCCCGTCAGCCAACGAGAGACAGTGCCAGGAAGATTCCGACAGTGAGCAGCAGTCATCGACAGCCAAGACTACTCGATAAGAATCGTCAGTCACACACAACAGTAATAGTAAGATAAGTTAGCATTTGAATTTCTGTATTAAATTATTAAATTTAGTTTGGTGAGCTTCAATATTTTTAAGTAAACATGGATTCTGTTCGATCTCAGTTAGAGTATTTGTCTGAAAATTCACAGGGTAACGTAAATTATGCATCTTGGCGATTCAAATTAGATCTAACCTTAAAATCAAAAGACTTATTTTTAATTGCGACGGGTAAAACAAAGAAACCTGAGGATACGGAAACAGCCGAGTCTGTCATAAGTTGGAATAAGAAAGATATTGAGGCTCAAACGTTGATTGGTTTAAATGTAAGCAGTAATATAGCCAAGAAAATTCATTCAAGAGCACGTGGGAAAGACCGTGAAAGTGCAGCATGTCAAAAGTTCTGATCAGCTTGCCGACATATTTACCAAGGCATTAACGCGTAAATCATTTCTAGAATTGCGCTCAAAAATTATTAAGGAGGAGTGTTAAATGTTAATCATTTTTGAATTGCGCGCCAATGTAACTTATTTTAGTCAGTATACATAACCGAATTTTATTCCATATGACATGTATGTATGTATGCTCTAAGCATCAAGCAAAATAGTGTTCGTGTGTTCGATATATTTTAAGTAACCGTTATATTAATACAAGTGTTATAAATGTATAGGAAGTTTGTAAACAATAAAGTAAAATAAAACTTAAAATAAATTAATAAAACTAACATGTTACTTAGGCGATAACAGCGCTTTTAAGCATCAAAGTAAGTCTTCCATAAGGAGACAATGAATTGAACGTCAGAAATTGTCAACGCTTGACGTATATAGTTTTATTTGATGAAAAAGCTATTGTACTACGTAAAGTTGAATATTTTTGGTATGGAATACGTTAACAAAAGTAAGTAAATAGACTACATATACCCTACAAATATTATCTGAATATTTATGTCACAATTATATCAAAAATAGGCGAAAATAAAAAATGTTTCACGATGTATCACAGAAGTATGTATTTAGGATTTATGATTAATATATTTTTTAAGATATTACATACGTTCTATTGTCTCCCTGTGTCTCCTACCTAAAGTATTTGTTCTTGACAGATTTGCCATCTTCTCCGATGCATATGGATTCATTCAAACTATTGCGTTCAGAAAATTTATTGAGACACAGTGCGACACTCCGGCGGTAAATCTCCAGGAGAATTATCCAAAACACACGATCATCGAACCCTCTCCAAAATAGAACAAGAAAAAGACAATCAAGAAGACGACGAGAAAGAATTAACACAACCAGGGCAGCAACAGAGATGTGCCCAGCAGAACCCTAGAACACCACCACCGATAGTACTTAAAGTAAACTCGAAGGATCTCCGCAAGCGATTAACGAACAACGTTGCCGGAATAATAAACGAATTCTATGTAAAACACAGACCCAACGAACTTCAAGGTAGAAACAGGCAGAGCTGGGCAGTATTTGAATTACATGTATTTAAAATACGTATTTCAAATACATTTCAACCGGTATTTTGTATTTTGTATTTCAAATACATTTTTCAATGTAATTTGTAACTTAAAATACTTAAAATACATTTATAACATAACTATCAAAATCAGATAATTGGCGCGCGCGTACCTTATTGCCATAACCTAAAAGCAGACAGAAGAAAACTACGTTTTCAAAGTTTTAAAATTATTGAAAAGTGGCAAAAGTGATCAAACAGTTTGGCAGGCAGCAGGTTTGGTGCTGATTCAAAGTGAGTTATATATGCTTGTAAATTTGCTTGTTTATTTGCTAATAATGATATATTAATTAATTAATTTTTACATTTTTAAGGTGAATACGTTTAAGGTTTTCTCTATTTGGTATGGAGAGTTATTTACTCAAACTAGATAAAAACTTACCAAACAACAGCAATGTGGGAGATCATACAGTTGAGAAAGAAAATGAAAATAGTACGTTACCAGCTATTTTAGATGGAAAATATTTTATAGTTATTAATAATGATGATGGCAAGATTAAAGCTGAATGTGTGATGTGCAAGTCAAATGGAAAAAAATCCATAATTAGTGGATCTCTCAGAGCAACTACCAATTTTAAGGTTCACATGAAGGTAAGTTGAAATATTTGCATTATATTCATGCAATAATAATTGAAATCATTTGTATTAGCGTCTTCACAAGCCTGCTGTAGTCAAGTTTGATGAATATAAAGTCGAAATGAAAGTGAAGGGAGCTAGAAAGAAAAGAAGCAATGAATCTGCAGAAAACGGAGTAAAATTAAAACAATTAAAACTATCTGATACTAATGTAAATCCAAAAGTTTCAAAACAAATCCAATTTGAGCAAAATGTTCTTCGATATATAGTAGATGGCATGAAACCCTTGTCAACAGTAGAAGATGAAAACTTTCGGAAGTTATTTGCAGGTATATTTTAGCTTTGCTAGTTAAAACTTCAAAAAGTATCTATTTAACAATAAATGTAACACTTAACTGAAATAAAAAATACAAGGTTTTGTAATTTACCTATTGTTTTTGCTATTTTAGTTGAAGTGTTACATTTATTGTCAAAAAACCTCTTTAGTTCAATGACTCAACAAAGATACCTGTATTAAATTTAAAAAATATTGTGATATAATAATACATAGTAAAAGTAATAGTATTTAGTATTAATAAACCGACTCAATTTTTAGATCTTGACTGTGAGTTAAGCTTTATGTCTAGACGAACCCTCAGTAGAAAAATAGACGATTATTATAAGTCCACTGTGATGCACTTACGTGAAACTTTCATTAATGTGAAATACATTTCAACAACAGCAGATATATGGTCTACTAAGCACAAAAGTTTCATTGGTGTTACAGCACACTGGGTATGTAAAAAACCTAACAGTTTATTATATAAGTACAGCATTGGCAATGACACGATTTATAATTAACATTTTTTTCTTTGTAGGTAGATAATAGTTTAACACGTGGTAGCTGCGTTTTAGACGCTCGTAGATTTAAAGGAACCCACTCTTATGATACAATTGCTGAAATCCTGTTTGATATTTTCTCAGATTATGGCCTTAAACATGAACAGTTAGTTTCAACAATAACAGATAATGCATCCAATTTTGTTAAGGCATTTACTGAATTTGGAGTTCCACTTAAAATGTTTGAAGAGATTGATGGTGAATTACATGATTTTATTTAATGCTTGTACTAAACAACCTCCATTTTTTTGTAGATAATTCCGATCTAGATGATGATGTAACAGAGACCGAAGATGAAAATCTCCAATTTATTAAGGTGTCAGACGATGATATAAATAATAACTTAGAAAATGCCATTATGCTACCAAACCACCTACGTTGCTCTAGTCATACATTAAATCTGGTTGCAACCACCGATTTTCGGAATTTAATTATAGGAACTGCAGCATCTCGCCTTCACCATCAAGCTTTTGCAAAATGCACTGCTTTATGGAACCTTTCAAGGAAACCTAAATCATCTGAAATTATAAATAATGTTCTAGGCTGTTGTCGTACATATCCTTGCCCAACAAGGTGGAATTCGTTGTACGATTCAACAAATCAGCTTTTAAAATACAAAGCTGTATTAAACAGTTTAAATTCCCAACTTCGTTTAAGCACTTTTAAGGATGTTGAATTTGAATATCTAACTGAATTTTGTGTGATTATGAAACCTATTGCTTCAGCCTTAGACACTTTACAAAAGGAAATAGATTGCTATTATGGTCAGTTACTACCTACTCTGTTTTCTTTAAGACATAGATTAAAAGATTTGCAAGCAAAGAATCTTTGTCATGGTACTTTAATTGTAAATGGAATGTTAATGTCCTTAGAAAAACGTTTTGCTAAATATTTTGCATTGTCACCTGAAATTAATGAAGCAATATTAGCCTCATGTTTCCATCCAGCATTTAAATTACGGTGGTTACCTGAAGATCTAGAACCAGAAAGAAAAAGAATCCAAAATCTATGCATTAATGCAATGGAAGCTGTAGTTTCAGCTGAAGAATCCCGTGAACAGAGTAGTAGTACCAGTGAATGTGATACAGAAGAAGAGTTTTTTGTTTTTACATCTCCAAATTTGGAAAAGAAACAGTCGAATACAGAGTTACAATTAGTAACTTTCCTTAATGATAAGAGTAAAAGTTTGGCATCTTTAGACAATTATACACTAGTGCGTTTAATGTTCGTCAGGTTTAATACTAGCCTTTGCTCTTCTGCTCCTGTAGAACGTTTATTTTCATTTGCTGGGTTTATATGTTCTCCGAGGAGAGGAAGTCTTTCTGACAGTAGTTTCAGAAAATTACTGTTTTTAAAAGGAAATAAAAACTTTTGTAAGTTTTAACAATAAAGTTAAACTTTATTAAGAAATACGTTTATTTTATATACCCAACCTAAGCTACATAATACAAAGTGATGAACTATTTTAAGTATTTTGTAATTCAAATACAGTTTGAGAATGTATTTTGTATTTTGTATTTGAAATACATTGACCTCATGTATTTGTATTTTGTATTTCAAATTCTTTTTGGTGTAGTATTTTGTATTTTGCATTTCAAATACATTTCATGCAGTATTTTGCCCAACGCTGGAAACAGGAATAGAAAAATACATAAAAGATATCTCTGAGAAATGTGATTTCTATACATTTACCGCCAGAGAGGACAAGATTGGATCTCTTATATGCATACAATCACGAATTCCATAGCGATCGTGTTAAACGCTTTAGATAAATCAAGAAATATTCCAAATGCAATGCCATCGATATTTATAGCCGACAAAAACTGTTACATATACTGGAATATTGCCGTCTTCACACTTTTATTCTTTAGGAACCCGTGTTCAGTGTTTTGAATTGTTTATGGTTTACAAATAATAGTTACGCATATAAACAATTTTTTCAAACATTTTTGAAAAGCAGGCCAATAAAGATATCGGTCTGTAAATTTCCACTAAATTAGGATCTCCTCTTTTAAACAATGGCTTTACTGCAGCATGCTTTAATTTATCAAGGAATACTCCCTTCTCTAAGGAAGCATTTATTATATTGCATAGTAGTTCTAGTATGATATCGGCAGTTTTTTTACAATAACAATAGGAACCTCATCATACCCAGCACTTGTTTGTTCCTAATGCCCGCAATCACCTATTTAATTCATTTATCAAATATTTGGATTAACTTAGACTTGTGAAATATATTGCAAACGTACTCTTGTTTTTCATTACTGTGCTGCGGTAAAGCATTGCATGCTGATTCACTGAAGTACTGATTGAGTTCAGTGGCTTGTTGTGATGTCAGAAAAAGATGGTAAGATAAAATTGGTATTTTCCCCAAGAATATCGCGCATATTCGAAGATGTTTTGGATTTGTTATTAGAGATTTCTATTTTTTTCCCCAAATCCAGACCCGTCCGACCTATGGTCACCGGTGGGCACCGCAGCCTTCAGGCTTATTGTGCCACATCTGTGTATTCAAGTCACCCACTCCAGCACGGTAGTCCCCTCCACTAATCTGTACAGTTCCTTAACCGAGTGGGTAAGGTATATCTCTGGGTCTCCTTTTGTTCTCCCAAATAAGTTTTGCCTTCTGCTATCTAATCCCTGGCAGTCGCGTAATATGTGATCGACTGTCTCCGGTTCTATCTTACAAAGTCTACACTTCGTATCTCCATCAAACACTCCGATTTTGTATAGGTGTTCTTTCACCGCAGCATTTCTTTCTATATAAGCGCCTTAACAGTGTTACCACTGTCACCGCTTTTTGGTAATTCTGTCCAAATGTTGGTTCCAGGTAAGTTTGAAATCTAGTGTTACTCCACGTCTATCTGCTAACCAAGTTCAGAGCCTCTTCCAATCGATCTCTGACCGTGGTATTATGCCTGCCTCGCGGTATAATGACCAAGCCATCCGCGTAGGCCAGTACCCTGTGACGGTGGTCGTTAAGCACCTCCAGTAACCCGTCTGCGACTACGCACCTCAGGAGAAGGGACAGCATCCCACCCTGCAGGCAACCCGTATAGCCACCCGGGCCGTCAGAGTCTCGCCTGCGACCGAGGCTTCCACCACTCTCTCCCTAAGCATAGAGTCTATCCAGGCGACACAAGTAGCGTCCACACCTCTGTCTACGAGAGCTCCGGTAATTGAGTCAAAACCCGTGTTACTAAACGCCCTCTCGATATCGATGAAGGCGATTTCTGTTTTACTTTTCCACGTTTTGCTTTTTTCAGACTGCAATATTTGATGATAATCTTTCCTAGCTTCTAAAAATTTATATTTTAATTCTGGGCATCTCCTTAATAGCATTTGAAGAGGGCTAACCCTTTTTTAGCAGATTCTACTTCCGCGGAATGTAATTTTTGTCTGTGAGTCTCTTTCTTAATTACTTTCAAAGGAAGTTTTACAAAAGCAACAGACAATATCTAAGAACGCATTATACATATTTATCATTTCACGTCATCTAAGGTGTAACCCTCCGCAAAAGTTTATGTATTTAAGTCAGCACAAAAATTGTCAACGTATTCATTTGTAGAGCTCGGAGCCGGCCCCCGGATACCGAGATTACGATACGAACTGGGTTTCGAAACTACGATCGTTTCGATGTCGTATGTGATTTGCGATTCCGAACAACAACCGGATCGTATTACCCAAAACCGTGCATTTTCGGTGATTACTAATAAAAAGATTGAAAAGCTCGTACACATTGGGAAAATTTCTCAGATTTCAGGATATGGTATTGGCAATACTGAACAAATGGTGAAAAAGTTATTGTTTTTTATCGAACATGTCGAAATTCGGGAAAAAGAATGAAGCATTCCATTGATGCACTTGCACCAACGATAAAAGAATATAAATCATTTATTACAATTTTTGCTTCATTATATTTTTATTTACTTTTTTCAAGCTGTGACAAATATTAATTTTGTTTTAGAGTGTTTTTCTTTAGTTGTAATTTTTTTACGGTATTTATTTCTATTTTAGAATGTCGTGTTATGTATATGTATACTGGATCTCATTAGAATGAATTTATGTTTATTTATATCTTTACAGTGTGACAAAAATAAAACACATTTGTTGTTGTTGTTGTAATCTCCTTTTTTTATAAATACAAATTATGTTTTACTATAATTTTCAAACTAGTTGTAACTAATGAAAATAATATATAAGTATTTAATAACAAAACATTAAAAATGAATTTAAAATAATATTTGGTACTTGAAATTACTAATTGAAAATAAAACAATAATGAAATCAAAAATATAAATTCACGACATATTGCCAACAAAATTTCCGTCATCCTCATTATTGTTGCCGTGATGAAAATGATGAAACAAAATACGACATGGTACGTCATTAGTCACACTGACGTCACATTAGACGCATGCAAAATCTTCCAAAAAATAGGGCTGATGCGTGCTCAGCAGAAATAATAGATTTTTTCTAAAATTGAATGAAACAGTAGAACGCCTTGGTTTGCAGAATAAGCCAGAAAACATTTATAATTGCGACGAGTCAGGGTTTCAAACGGATGCTGGTCAGCAAAAAATTCTCTGTAAGAGAGGATCTAGAAACCCCCACAAGGTGGTGGGAAGTACAACAAAAGCAACCTACACCATCTTAGTATGCTGTAATGCTATTGGCACATACCTACCCTTGTTTGTAAATTATAAAGGACTTCATTTATACAGCAACTGGTGTCAGGGTGCTCCTGAAGGTACACGATTCAATTGTTCGCCATCCGGTTGGATGGAATCCAGTCAGTTTTTAAATTGGTTTGAAAGCGTTTTTATTGCTTCGACGTCAGATATAGAAGGTTCTAAGTTACTGACATTTGACGGGCATAACTCTCACCTAACTTTACCGTTAATAGACTCAGCTTTAAAAAATAACGTTGAATTGTTGTGCCTCCCAGCTCATACATCGCATATTCTGCAACCTCTTGATGTTGGTATTTTCAAAGCAGTAAAAAATGCTTGGCGGAAAGTATTGCAGGACTATTATTATACACAAACTGGGTACAAAAATGTCGACAAGACTGTGCTTCCAGCCTTATTACAGGACCTTGTCAATACTGACTGTTTTTCCAGAAAAAATGCCGTTGGGGGATTTGAAGGAGCTGGCATTTTTCCCATAAATAAAGAGAAGATATTAAAAAAGCTACGGTTTCTGCAGTAATGAATGATACTAATTCCCCTATCAGCAGCACCTCAACAAATGAACAACAACGTACACTTAGATCATCTACACCACCGCCCAAGAATAATGAAATCACTTTACTTACGCCGAAGAAATGCTTGGAGATGTCGCTCATGTCTGTATTAAAACAAAACAAAAACATATCTGAATGTCAGAAACGAACCAGAGGTCGACGTAAATTTGCAGAAAGTTTAACATCAACGGAGGTAAGAGATAGATTGGCAGCTTTAGAAAAGAAAAAGCTCACAAGCGTGCTATTCCAAAAAAAAACAAGAAACCTAAGAAAAATGACTACGTAGAACAAAGCAGTTCGGACAGTGATATAAGTATGCCAGTCCCTGGTGATTCAGATTTAGATATTTCCGACGACCAAATTGGAGCAGAAAGTGACACGGTCCTGGAGACAGTAACAGAAGAGAATCGCACCTCCAGACCTTCAAATGAGCAAGTTACACTTGATGTCGGAACTTGGATATTAGTCAAGTTTCCTACAGATAAATGTAGAGAAATTCCTCACTATGTAGGCAGAGTAGAAGATATTAATGATAGTGGCATAACTGTCACATTCCTTAGGAGGCGTAACAAGTACTTTGTTTTTCCAAATGTTAGGGATGAAATGCTTGTTACCAAACCAAATATTATTCGTACGCTGAAACTTAATTCAGAGAGAAGAGGAATGTATTCGTTTTCAACATATTTTACATGTCCACAAACTAATAATGCATTGGTCGTTTATTAAAATTGATATGTAGCTTTTTACCTTTCTAAAATAAAAAATTAAAAAAATTTTGAATCGGTACTATGTTTATTATTGTGTCAATGTTACATTAGTGAAGTTTAATTAGGTTTTAAATAGGTTTAGCTCATTGTCAATGTTACTCCACCCATAGGATAACATTGACATGTTGCAGCATTTAAAAAAACATTTTTTTAGTTTAAAAAAGTTGCATTTTGGATTTTCTTATGCTCATTGGCAGATAGGCAGAACATTGAGCTTTGTTTGTATGCACACATAAAGACAATTTGAGAACATGGTGTTGTGCAAAAAAAATATAAATCAAAGGTGTGTCAATGTTCACCCACTTTACCTTATAATATAACATAAATATCAGTTTTCCTAAGGATGGAGAAACTTTGGAAGCTTGGCTAAAAGCTGTAGGAAATGATACTGCAACTTGGAATTGGTCCCGTAATAAATTAGTTTGTTCGGCTCATTTTAAAGATGAAGATTTTATTGTGAACATTATCTTAAGGTTTCTTAAACCATCGGCAGTACCTCTTCATATGAATATTGCAACAGTGTTAGAACAAAAACTTGTAGATCCTATTCCATCGACATGAAAAACAATAATACCAGATACATTGCAGGTTAATGCAAGTTCAACAAGTACAGAAAGTTCCTTTGACAAAACACTAAAGAAACCTGAAGCTTTCAAAAGAAAGCATAGGTAAAAGTAATCTACATAAGGAAATACTTCCATATACTTATAATTTTCATTATTCTATTAGCAGTAAAGTGACCAAACATGTAGGTGCAACAATAGACAGCTCTACAAGTTCAGGAAGCAGCACAAAACGAAGAAAAATGCAGTATGTGAAAGCTATTCATAACTATGTGTAAGTACTTTAAAGTTGTAAAATAAACCAGTGTTTTATATTTTTGTTTGTAGATTATCTTCCAGGAAAATAACAAAATGCAATGTGCAGTTAAGAGCTAAACAATCAGCATATAGAAGGAAGCTGTATTCTGCGCAGTCAAAAATCAAAACCTTAAACCGTAAAATTTCTTCATTAAATACTGTTGTTGCGAAGTTAAAAAATCTAAATTATCTCTCAGATGAAGCCCTAGAACACATAAAGAAAAGTTATGAAGATGTGCCACATATATTGATGGGAAGATATATGAAAAATATCCAGAAGCAAACTACTACACACCAAACATATCCACCTGCCCTAAGAGAATTTGCATGTACGTTGCAGTTTTATTCAAGTAAAGCCTATGAATATGTGCGACAACAATGCCTCACCAAGCAACTATTAGGAAATGGTGTAGCAATGTAAATTGTTACCCAGGTTTTATACAACCTGCATTTGATGCACTTAGGACCAAAGTAATAGAATGGAATACGCAAAATAGAGAAATAATTTGTTCTTTGGTAGTTGATGAAATGTCAATTAAAAAACATCGATTTTGATGGAAAGAGGATGTGGGGGTATGTTGACATAGGATTTTCTTCGGAAAATGATAATTTGTAAGTTGCCAGTGAAGTGTTTGTAGTTATGGTTGTGGCTCATCAATCTCACTGGAAACTACCAATTGCCTATTTTCTTATTAAATCCTTAACAGGGAAAGAAAAGGCAAACATTGTATTGGAGAGTTTAATACGGCTTAACGAAATTGGTATTACAACAATTTCTATAACTTGTGATGGTCCTGCTGCTAATTTCGCAATGCTGAGAGAACTTGGTTGTAACATGGATGATGTTCACAATATGAAGACATGGTTTCTTCATCCTATAAATAATGAAAAAGTCTGGTGCCTCCTGGATGCATGTCATATGCTTAAGTTAGCAAGAAATAATTTTGCGAATTTACAGCAGTTCAAGGATCCTCAAGGCAACATCATGAATTGGAACTTTATAAAGTTACTTCATAATTTACAGGAAAAGAGACATTAAGGGTCAAATTCATAAACGCTCTTTGAGGCTTCCTCATTCTCACCTCATCCTCAAAGCGTGAGATCCTCACTTTTTCGAATTCATAAACAATTAGCAACTGATCTGTTCCTCACATGCAACTCACAATTGAGTCGAAAGTGAGTGACACTTGAGGTGCGCCGATAGCTCCCTTATCTATTTCTCAAAACTTTTTCCTGAGTTGTTTATTGTTTTCGATTATATTTTATAATATGGATGATTTTTAAGAATTTATGGATTATGTAGAAGATGAAGGATATATACGTATGCCAAGGTAAAAATTTATTTTTTGAAATTGGAGGGTTTCCAGGAGTAAGCGAATGTGTTGATGGGACACACATAGAAATAAAAAATCCTGGGGGAGAAAATGCAGAAGTGTTTAGAAACAGGAAAGGTTGGATGTCGCTTAATATACAAGTAATCGCTGGTCCTCGCTGTGAGATATTGGACATAGTGATACGCTGGCCAGGTTCTACACATGACAGTGGGATTTTTAGTAATAGCGCAGTAAGGTTAAGATTTCAACAGGAGTTATTAACAGGGTTGTTGCTTGGAGATAGCGCATATCAACAAACACATTACCTGTTTACACCTGTATTAAATCCAGCCACAAGAGCGCAGAACTTATATAACAATGCTCATATTCGAACAAGAAATGTTGTAGAAAGAACCTTTGGGATATGGAAATCAAAATTTCGATGTTTGGCAACATACTTACAATACAAATTAAGGAACGTTGTTCGCATAATTGCTGCGACTGCAGTTTTACATAATATTGCAATATTGAGAGGAGAACAACATATACAAGAAGACTTTGTTGATAGAGTAGTAGATGGTCTACCTGTAGCTGTTATACCAGCAAGAGGAAATGCTATTCGAGCTGCATCTATTCAGCGACACTTTAATATTTAAAAGTCAATTTCAGTAAAACTTTTGAATATTTAAACCAGAATTTGTATATATCTATTATTTGAATAAAACATTATTTGAACAGGTAAAAGTTTTTAATTGGTAAATATTTCATAGTGATGTATTTATAAAATTATAAAAAAACTGCTGTTCAATTTATTTAATCTTCATTTTCAAATTTTTTCTTAATAATCTCTAATTCATACATTGCTATCTTATTTCTAATTTTTTGCTCTGCAATCTTTAACTGTTGTTCTTCAATTCGTAATTGTCGCTCCTGGATGCAAAGAGCATGAAATTCCTGCTCATTCCGCTGCATTTCATGATTACGTTGTAATCGCACCTCCAATTCTCTCTCGATGGCAGTACCCCTGGAATTATACGAAGGTGCTATTCGTTTCCTTTTGGCAAAAAACTCCTGGGGTTAGATTAGTTACTGTAAAATATTGGATGTGTACACCTTATAAATATTGTTATGTGATATTTAAAGAGTTTTAATTTGATTAATTATGATTTAATTAATGTTTGCAATGTTTAGTAATGATGGTATATAACTTATTGTTTACGTTAATTGTTTATAAAAAAATCTTAGAATAGCGATAGAGGGAGTGGAAAAAGAAAAACACAAATATAATAATAGTAATTTTTTATTTGAGAGAAAAATTCAAAATTTAATGTAACATACACATACAAACACATACATGACACAACACGACCCGATTAGGCATCAATTTCTAAATTAAAATACATCGTACAATAAATTAGAAAATCTAGTGGGGAATGACGTAACGGCAGTTTTGGTAGTTCGGAGCGGCAGCAGGTGGATGTAAACAGATTTTTTTTGACAGAAGGTAAACAGTCAACGAAAATTTGAATTTAAAATAAAAACATATAAAAGTAATTACCAAACGATTTGATATTTATGCAATAACGCTACAAGTGATAAGTGGGTGTCAGAGTACAAAAAAAGGAAGAAAGAACAGAGGAAAATTTATCAGGACGAGCGAACTTAAAGGGAAGATTGAAGAGGATTAGAATAACTACATATACACGCACACACACCCACACATAATTAGCAAGGTAACAAAGAGGGTGGGATAATTTTAAAACTTTTGTACAATTTTATTAATATTATATTTGTGTTAATAATTTCATTCTTTCATTTCTGTCGTTAGTGACGGAACAATTTGGCGACCGTGACAGGACTTATTGACATAAGTGACATATATCCTCATTATTGAATCATTAATTTTAATTTCAACTCAATTTTTTATCAAAATTCAATACACCCCATATTAGATTTCTTTTAGGCCTAACATAAACTTTTCATCTCAATTCAATCAGTTAAGTACAAAACTCAATAAATAAAAATTTCAATTTCATTTAGTTAAAATATGCCTAAGGCAAGAAGCGTAGAAGGTGATGGTGGGGATGACATTAAAGATATGTTAAATGTCATAAAAGGTAAACTTGATAACATTATGTCAAGTCAAACTTCCTTCGAAAACAGGCTAAACTGTTTAGAAGAAAAGGTAAATAAATTTGGATTACCGTCGGAGTTAGCTTCTCGATCATCAATTGTTACGCCTCCTGTGACTACTACTGTTCCTGACATTTCCAACATAACCCAAAATGAAATGTCATGTGACTTTGGTAGACAGACATTTTCTCATAACTTCAAAATTAAGGATCTGGCCCCGAAGTTTGACGGTAGGCGAGGTTGTCCCGTGGCTTTCTTGATTTCAATCAAACGGGTGTTAACGCCAGCTACATCGCACATACAATTATATAACATTCTTAGATCATCATTAGTGGAGGATGGTTCAGTCTGATTTTCGGTTGTTGAGAATTCCTTCAACACATTCGAGGAATTTGAGGCACTTTTCTTAGCTAAGTATTGGTCTGAAACCGAACAAAACAAAATTATAAGTAATCTTTTCAGGGGGAAATTTAATTCAGAAAAACGTAATTCACGCGAACAGTATTTCATTAATAGGTACGCCACTGCGCAACATTTGACACCAAAATTAAGTGAAAATGAGATTATAAAACATTTTGCAAGACATTTTGGTTTCGAAATTAATAATTCGGTCATTATACAAAATATTACTACTTTTAAAGAGTTTTGTGAGGTTCTTAGACAATACGATGATCTTTACAAACATAAATCAACACAACACACTCATACACAACACACTCACAATCACACAGAAGGTTATACGCCATATTACCGACAAAATTCTAACCAAAATTATAAAACAGGCAATTTTAACACACATTTCAACAGCAGAAACAGCAACTATCAACAAAATTCTCGTCCATATCAAGGTTACAATCGCCAAAATATTCCACAAAGCTCTAATTCACATCAAAATTACAGTCGTCAAAATTATCAACAGAATTTTAATTTTAATCGAAACGACCACAATTCACATCAAAATTCAAATACACACAGACATTATAATCAACAGCTTGGAGTTAAGAGCATTTCAGTTATTCTCTTTTTTGCTGTCCTAATTGATGAATCATATTTTTTGGCAGATCGTTATTTTGTGCGTTAATTTGAAAATCATCATCTTGATTCGAGTAATGAAAATCTTCATCATTTAAATGGTTAGCGATATTATGCAGCACAACGCAGGCAATTATCGTAGATGGAATTTTTTTTTAATTTATTACTAATTTTATACTGAAGGACAGGAAATCTTGCTTTTAACTGCCCAAAACATCGTTCAATTATGACACGTTCCCGGCAGAAAACGTTATTATAGTTTTTCTGTCCTTGGGTTGCAGGAGTTCTCCAAGGGGTCATAACCCAAGGCGATATAAAGTAGCCATCGTCTCCTAATAATACGCATTCTTCTGTGCTGTTTTTAAGAATGTGGTATATATCAGAATTTTTGAAAATTCTGCTATCGTGCACAGAGCCTCGCCATTGACAGTCTACACTTGTAAAAATGTCTTGTGCGTTACAAGTTGTCTGCACGTTGATGCTAGGGTACCCTTTTCGGTTTACAGTTTCAGCACCGAATTCTTGAAACTTTGGAATCCTGACGCGTGTACAGTCTATCACCCCGATAGCATTTGGAAACCGGTATCTCTCTGACCACAACCGTTTAGCTTCCACAAGAGCTTCAGCACTTCTAGGAAATTTAATAAAAATATTGGCCTTTTCCAGAACTGCATCCATTACAGACGTGTATGTCTTACAGACAGTAGTTTAGTGTACACCAAGTTCTTCACCTACAGAATTTTGAAAGCCCGGATCCGACAATTTTCGCAGAAAGACTTTCATGTTAGTTATAGGTGATAGTGCACTCCTCGCCTTTCACCAGTATCAGTCAAAAAATAATTTGCCAACCGCTCAACATTTTCACAGTCAAATCGATATAACTTTCTGAAGTCATCATATCTGCAATTTTTACGTACACTGTAGATTTTTCTTTTACAGACGTTCATATATTCAGCCATAGTTGAAGACACAAATTTCATAATTAAGAGCAGCTCACGTGTATGCTGCGGAAAACAAAAGTAGACTGCTACCAAGCAAATGATGCAGGTAGGCGACCTACCTTGAAAACTTGAAAGCAATTGCTACACTAGAAAAAGCAATTCCTTAATTTATTCATCACATTTTAAGCAAACGATAGAAATTGCTTCTATTTTTTAAGAAAAGCTTTAACTCGAAGCAATTCCTGCACTTTTAAGCAATTGCTGGACGCAAAAGCAATTCCTCCAGTTTTGATTCATTGGCTTTCAAGTAATTACTTCGATTTTATAAGAAAAAGCAATTGCTACATTTTTATTCATTAGGCCCAATACCTTCACTTCGACTTCTTGAAGGAGTACCCTTTTCGACAACTATATGTATTTCTAAAAAATAGAACACAATATAGTCCCACAATTTCCTGCAAATCTACATATTTTATATTTATTTTACCTTCTTCTGTTTCCAGGTTTTCATCGGCGCAAGCAATACTTTGTTGAGGGATGCTCTCTACTAATACAATAGCATCACTGTTTACAGTATCAGTTATTTCTATATCAATATTACTTAATATATCATCTGTTTGGTGATCTTGGGGTGGTGGGACATATGAACCTCCTCCTGTTGCCATCCGTTGCTTCTTTTCTTCAGCCAACTCCTTCTTCCTTCTATTTTTCATATTGTCCCAGCATTTCTTTAACTGTTCAGTAGTTCGCTGTTGTAGGGATAAGTGTTAGATGATTATATAAGTACAATGTAAGTAACTTCAAAATTGGTTATTACAAATGCGCATCATAAAGAGTTGTAGCACGTTTATTTTTCCCATACTAATTATTTGTATATGGATACTTACACTATTATGTTCTGATATAGCATTAAATTGCTTTGTTAATAGACACCACGTTCTTTTCTTGTCTGCCACACTGATGCAATCAGTTCTTTTGCACTCAATTACGTCTTTATATTTATTAACTAATTCTTTTAAATAATTTTTTCGTCGCCAGTAAAATACGATCGTTTCGAGTCCATTACGGGTAGGATTTAGGTAGAATTTAGTTGTGATTAAGTTAGGTCTCTACACGGATGTTACTAAGAGGTAAAAATGTGTTTTTAATTGGGATAATTCCAATAAAATATTCAAATATGCGGTCCCATCTGCGCTCCAGATACCGTCCTGTTATTGGTTCAACAAAGAAAACGTCATAAATACGTCATCACAATCCCTGAGATTTAGTTCGACGCACGTTCATCGTTTCTCATCTGTACCTCAACTTAGCAAGACGCTTACTCATGTTGATGAATCATAAAATTGAGATGAGAATAAGGTTTCCTCCAATGAGTGATAGTTGAGTCTTAGGTGAGGTAAGGATGAGGGCTACTTGAGGTACAATTATTAATTTGGCCCTAAATATTGCTAATAAATTAAAGAAATCTCACATAGAATGGTTCAAACAAAAAATGAATGTAAGTGTAAATCTAGAAACAATAACCGTTTTTATAAACTTAAATTTTAGGTAAATTTGGCAGCTCAAACCTTGAGCAACAGTATAGCCACTGCTCTAGAATTTTTAAATAAAGACTTACACATGCAAGAATTTAAAAATTGTGATGCAACTGTTTCATTTATAAAGTTAATTGATCGATTTTTTGACATTTTAAACTGTAGAAGTCCATGGGTAAGAGGCTTTAAGGCTCCTGTTATAATGTAGAAAGTTAGGCGAACAACAGATGGCGTGAGCGTCATGAGTAATACAGAGTGTACGACAGTAACCTGAGGCACAGTATAACCAGTAGGGTCATAATTGTCGGAACCTTTGATGTTTCGGTGTCTCGAATGAATAACCTTGAACCGCCATTTTGAAAATCAGCGTCTAGTTAGAGGTGGGCGTATATGTATTAAATAAAATGTTAAAGTTGGGACTGATTTTTTTAAAAGAAGACTATTGCAATTTAAACTTTTTGGTTCTAATAAATCATTGATATATGTATATATCAATTAATTTTCTTTTTTCTATTTATTTATTTTATCATTGTACTAATAATATTTAGATAGAATTATAGAGGCAGGTATAAAGAAAACAACGATATTGTAAAAACATATGTATTAAAAAAAATTATTTTAAAAATAAACACACAACGTAATATTTTATTGAAATTCATAAATGTTTTAGAATACTAAGTTTGGCATTTTTACCTTTCGTACTGCTTAGAGTTCTATTCAAAAACTTTAAACTGTAAAAAATTCGAACTCGTATATACAAATTCTGCAAGTAATCAGTGGGGAAACTTGCACAAGGAGGATTATAAATTACTTTCGAAAATAATTTTTTCAGTTTATTTCCAACTTTTGGATAAGGAGCAAATTCTGAAATTTGTCTATAAAAATTGTTTCCAATGTGTGGATATAATTATTAAAATTATCATGAGGCATTCTTAATTTGCCGTACATTCCATCTCCCTCTGATGATGTTTTAAAATGACAGAAGAGGGTAGCAGGTAGTAATTCTGTAGATCCCGCATTGGATAACTTTTCACATTCAGAACATGTATGCTTATTGAGACATTTCTTAATTAGATATCCACAGACATATAGAAATGCGTTTTGCTGATGCAAATCAAGAGTTTTATAGTCTCGTGTTTCAACAACTAGTTCATTTTGTGTTGAAACCACATTTAATTCCAATAATTCCTGAATATTACTGGGGCTTGGAGTCTTTAGTTTGTTTAAAATCAAATCTAAATCATCTTCACAATTACCACCTTCTGTATACTGAAAATATTTCAAAAAAAATAATTTCTTGAATGCCCTTTTGAATTGTATGCAGGTGGGATTTCTAGCATTGCCACACTGCTGTCTAATGGTCCCAAAAAAATTTTCGAGGCTGTCTTGTTGAAACCGTCTTGTGTAGAGTGTTGGTATATTTAAGTCTTGCCACATTAATAACAATGCATTTAAAGTGACTTGCCAACAAGTAAAATTTTTAATTTTATTTGTTACATCATTTCTTGCGCTGTCAAAAGCTTTTATAGTGTGGAACAATGATATCATTTGGTTAATGAACTCTAATTGATGTAGCTCACCTATAAAAGGCTTCTTACTCTCTCGCGTATTAGTCGGTGAAGAATTTAAAATATCAAACAATTTATTCATTGTTTCAATAAAAGCTACTGTTCCAGCAGCAGTGGCTGGTAAAGCACCCAAGCTTATGTAGGTTGACATTCCTGCTGCAACTGTCTGACTAAATACTTGTACCGCTAGCTTAACCTTCATTTTTTCAAAGTTGGAAGGACTAAGATGTGAATCCGTAAGTTTTGGAGCACATCTTATTGGCATCTGTTTGTCTTTTTTGTAGAAAGAGTCGAGATAAATTTTACTTGTAGCATATTCAACACCATTACTGGAGAATTGGAAAGTATATTTTAAAAACATATTTCTAGTCGCTTTTATGAGGTGTGGCGTATCAAATATATAAAATATTTTATGATTGTCTACATAAAAAAATGGTGTTTCTGGAGTAATACCACTTATTCGTGTGAATTTTGTAAAGTTTGATCCAGCATCAGAAATAACTGTTCTAACATACAAGTTTATCTCAAACAATTTTCTTATTGTATTATGGATAATATTTTGTAAATTTTCGTCTGTGCATGACGTATGCACAAATATGTATCCTACAGGCTGCTTCCAATTGATGTTAATTCCTTTAGCCATTAATACTAAAGCAAATTTTGCAGGCTGGTAATTGGTTTCACCATTTATTTTATGAAAGCCGACAATTTCATCAATCGTGGCATTATAAAATAAATTAGCCTTTAGGGACATCTCATCTACGCATAGTATACACTCACGTGCCTCTTCTGTAAAATGCTCGGTTTTCAACTGAATAGCAGCATAGATAAAATTACATATGCCTCCAGACACATTCCAATGGTATGTAAATCGTCTCAAAGTCCTTGCACTTGGTAGATGCAATATTTTGCTCGTATACTTATAAGCTTTTGGACTTAAAAAGTATAAATTCAGAGCAAATTCTTTATATTCCGCTGGATATCTTGCAACTTGCTTGTCTTTCATTTGAGCATGAAATTTCACTATTGTAGCTAATTCTGGCGTTAAATACTTGTCACACAGACTAAAAAACTCTGGCAATGTTTCTTGTCTTGGCAATGGTGCTTTTTCTAGTTTCAAAATTCTCCTTTTTGTAATTTTTAGAGTTTTTCTTAGTTTTTTTTTTCCTTGGGGACTGGGAAGACAAAGACTTTTCACACTGGGTGGCAGTACTGGTACTACTAGTAGGTGTACAAACTTCTGTAGCTGTCAAAACAAAAATCAAGTTGAATATTTCATGCTATAAGGAATTGAACTATGCTACAGTACAGTATCCATTTGTTAAATTAACTACATATAACGATCAGCGAATGTAATAATGAAAATTAGCCAATAGGTACCAATAAATGACAAATGTTTAAATTTTGTGTAAATTCCATAAATTCATTACCTAATTAACTAAATGTATGTGAAAGCTTGTGTTATTTCTTACCAAATGACATAATAGATTGAGTTTCTGCTTCTTTGTCTGCTACCAATGTAATATTTTGTAATATCCTTACATTGGGTGATCTTTCTGTAACAAAAAAAAAAAGAAATTCACCTTAGAAAATTATTAACTTGCAAAAATTTTCAGTGCACATACCATTTGATTCTGCAGGAGGAATATTTTCTATTTCTTCAACTTCTGTAGACCTGCATGACTGATCGCTGACTGCTGTAAGTTACCGTTGTGATTTTTTAATGTTATTTTATAAGTGCTTAACTTACGTGTACTATATTCTGTAGGTACCAAGGTAGTAGATTTTTCTAAAAATAAAGTCGGTATGGCATGTGGTTGCAATCTATTTTGCAGGTTATTCAGAAACATATAACTTTCGAAGTGTTTACCACATACGAAGTTTGTTTTCCATGTAGTTGTTATATCTTTGTTTAAGAGGTCTTTCCGATCACATTTTTCTATCCACTGAAGAACTCTAAATATACAAAAAAATTATTCATACATCGTAACACTTTCCTCAGTACCTTGACCGTTCTTGTTCTTTAGGGAACCTAAAAAAGCTGTGCCCTTCATTTTTATTTGTATTATTTCTACAAATTGATACTGCACACCAGTGGGCTCCCGGCTGCCGCTTTTTACGTAGCTTATCCATAATAATAACGGGATATTTACGACCTATAATCTACTATATACATGCACTTAACCTAAAAGAAACTAATTTGAGTACTGTATATATGTGTATACTAGATAAATACGTACCTAAATCACTAAATAATTACATTAAACTATAAATTGTCCAAATATCTTAAAATTGTCTATAAAAATAATATATCCACAGCGCAAACTGCAAAATGTAAACACCGTAAACATCAACCGTACACAATAAATAGTAAACAAACGCTGATTTTCAAAATGGCGAATCGGATTCTGCGCACTGAAATTGGGACCACTCAAATATATCTTATGTCCATACTGGTTATACTGTGCCTGAGGTGACAGGTGTTAAGACGTATTGTGTTTAGTTAATAAAAAATATAAAATAAAATAAAGGAGTTTATTTTAAACAAAGACTATACAAAACATGGTGACAGCGGTTAAAAGTAAGCTAGATAAAGCTGATAAAGTATAAGAAGTAAATTACAATACAGACAAATTGGAAAGAAAGGTTAGAAAAAATACAATGGCAAGCGATGAAAAAACAATACATATCCACCAGCACGGCGTATATCAACCTCTGGAACGAATGAATTACGAAGGAAATATGGTAACAAATTGGGATCGTTTTAAAAAGAAATTTCAGTTATATGTTGACGCATTTTGTAATGAAAACACTCCCGAAAACAGAGCAGGCACAAGAAGTACATAATGAAGTAAAGAAAGCAGATTTTGTAAAGAAGAAAGAAAATAAATAGAAGATGTCCAGCTTTCGTAAAAGAATGCAACAAATGTAAAGGTGTCAACCATTTCGCTAAAATATGCAGAAGTCAGAAGGGGCATGTACACAGAAAAACAAGAGGTTGTGTTAATATGGTAGGCGAAAACGAACAAGAAAGTTACATAATCGATGCAATAAAAACTGTAAGTACAACATCAAATAATCATCACTGAATTAAAAGTGAACAATAAGAAAATAAAATTAAAAGTGAACACAGGTGCCCAATGTAATTTATTATCAATAAATAGTTAAAGAACCTTAGGTTTAAGTTTGTCAAATCTTACAAAAACTAATGATAAAATAACTACTTACACTAAAGATAAAATACCTGTATTAGGGGTTTCAATTTTAAATTGTGAATATAATGGTCAAGAATATAAAATTAAATTTTATGTAACAAACAATAATGGTGACACTTTGTTAGGGCTTAATGCATGTTCGCATTTAAATATTGTACAAAAAGTAGACAATGTAAAAATGAATAAAAAATTTGATGACTTGTTCAATGAAGAAATAGGTTGTATAGATCATATTGTAAAATTAGAAATAGATAGAAACATCAAACCATCAGTAGCTCCATTTCGTAGAGTACCATTCACATTGCATGAACAATTAAAGAAAGAATTGGACAAATTAGTAAGAAATCGAATCATTGAACCGGTAATTAAACCGACAGAATGACTGAGCAATATCGTTATAGTACAAAAGCCAAATAAATCAATAAGAATATGCTTAGATCCACTGCAACTAAATAAGGCAATAAAAGAGCTCCTCTAAAATTAGAAAATGTGGACATGTGGCGCCCTTTTTTGGTACAATGCGTAGGATATCTGTTACGCTGTACTGATATAAGTGGTATACCATTATGGAGAACTCCAAAGAAGACACCTTTTATAGGATTTACAATATCAATTATATCAGTTATAGGTACTCGTATATTTGATCAACTAGTTGTACCTGGCAAATTAAATTATTTGTTGTCATATAAGTGCAGCAAAGATCATTTGAAAACATTTTTTTGCATGATTCGGTATGTTATGCTACAACATTTCATATTGTGTTTATCATATCTTTCTTTTAGAAGTAGAAACGGCTGGAACAATAATCCCACATCTTTACAATTTATGACATCTTTTAGAAAATTGTTATTACATACAAAAGTGACTGGATGAGGTGGAAACTGTCAGTTACAAGACACAACATCTGCTTTAACTGTCCCTAGTACTCAAAAAGCCACTCACGTAGATCAAACATTTGATATTGCATTATATAGAAGATATAATATGGATCCTGCAGATTGCCTCCTTCATGATCATAATTATGACATAACACCGCAATTTTTGGAATTATCCCATGTAGCTTCGCAAGTAGTATCATACATTAGTGGTTATGTATTTACTATGTTCATGAAAACTTTGAAATGTCCTGATTGTTTAGACGGCTGCGCAAAAACAATAAATGATATTTTTAGGTGGTTTACATATTCCTTCCGAGGAGCTTGTAAAAGTTTGTTTAGTGACTGAAACAGGAATTCGAAAATTGATGGCACTAACAGTCAACAGATTACCTGAAGAACCACACTTTTTCAAATTTTTTGTAGCTGCTATTGCTCAAAAATTTTATAATCAGACGTATTTACTTTTTCCTGATTTAAAAGACCATTTTTCTAAATCATTTGGTTGTGATGGTCATGACTATATTCTCATCACAGGTATTATCCACGCCTATACCAGAATTCGATTTTTTAATTCGGCGAAAAGATATACTTTAAAAATCCAAGGAACTGCAGTTCGTAGGTAACTATCAAAATTAATACTATTTAATCACCAGTAAAATCATGCCATCATCACCAGCGCGCCCAAATCCCCTCTTTTTCATTTGACAGTTGAGCGTCAAATTCCATATCTCTGGTAGAGCTGTGTCGTTCATGAACGATTCGATTCAGTGACCCGGCTCTTACTGCTGATTCAATTGAACCGGTTCACCAATATTGACCGATTCGGATATCATTTAATACGTTTCAGTTTCATTATACCATTTCATCAATGGTTTCGTTCACATAATTCTTCGTTTCATTTGCATCAATTGAATCCTAACGACAAAGATACGAGCTTTGGTTCCTTATATGTATGTAGTAACTACCTTTAACAGTATTAACGCGCAATGTCAACCAATACATATGAAAAATGGATCATAATTATTGTAAAAGTATAAGAATAGTTTGGAGCTTACGATATAGTGCTCTGACTTCTTATAAAGAATGAAATTGTTTTGAATTTGTAGGTACTTTTTTATAGGTAGGTAGGTATATATTTAAATATCTTAGTTATATTTTTCGTTTGTATGTCTTTACTGGTGAAGAAATAATGTACATAATATGTTGAAATAACTCCTGGTATTTTTATTAAATACCTATAAATAAATATATATTATATAATTAAAATATTTTCTAAAAAGAAATGAAATTAAAGCAATTGCTTTTGTAAATAGTTAATATTAAAATAAAAATAAGATTCTCTATAATCTAACAGAAAATATAAACGTTCTGTGAATAAAATTTACCTAAAGTAGAATTCTGTGGATATAACAGTGTAAATAACTAGAAACTAATAATGGAATTCTCAAAAAATATAATTATAGATGGTATCAAAATTATAAAACAACATAGATTATTCTAAATTGTGATTTAAAAACAAAATTTGTGCTATTTTGGACAACTGAAGAGAAGTTCTTCTTTGTGTTGCTATTTGTCCAGCTTTCGAAAAGATTCGCTCACATGGTACGGATGTAGCAATTATACATAGTCTTTTTCTCACAATTTGATATAACAGAGGATACACACATTTCGTTTCCTTCCACCATAAGAGTGGATCTTGGCCTCTAGGTATCAGTGGTTCCTGTAAATATTTGTCAACTTCAATTATTCCTGCCGCTGTTGGATTTTTTGATGCCTTTAAACTGACTATTTTTTTGTCGAAATTTTTCCATAATGACGAAGTGCTGGCCGAGACATTTTGCATTGTTGAAGCAGATATCACCTGTTCACTATCACTAACGGTGCTGTTAATACATATAGAGCCAGCTTTCTTTTTTAATGACGCACATGCTTTATCCACTTTATTAGAATCACAAAATGCATATTTTTTAAATCTGGGATCAAGAAGTGTACCTTGAGCAATTAACTCATTATCTTCTATAGTGCTAAATCGCGTGGTTAGTTGGTCTACAAAAATATGAATCATTTCGCGAAGCTCAGGTAGCAAAGTACTATCAATATTAAAATGCCCTACATGTTGCTTCATAGTTTCAACAAATATTATAATTTTTGAAACGGATAAATTTTTTTCTGCACTAATTTCATTAGTAACTCCATTAAAAATGCCTAAAATATCAATGCTTTTTTCAATAATTGTCCAATCCGTTGAAGTTAGCATATTTATTGGTTCATGGGATAAAATAGCTAAAGTAGAAACCACTGCTTCTTTAATTTTAAAAATTCTGGTGAGCATGTCATATGTGGAATTCCACCTTGTAACAACATCTTGCTTCAACTTCAGTTGAGGCAACCCCATCTGTTCCTGTATTTGGTGAAGCTTCGCAAGAGCATGCGAACTTCTTTTAAAAAATTCTACAATTCTTTTTACTTTTTCAATTGTTGGAAATATTTTCTGTAGAGCTGTTTGTACAACCAGGTTTACAGTATGAGCAAAACAGCCTAAGTGACTAATCCAACCATTTCTAATTGCTGCTGTAATATTGGAGGCATTGTCACTCACAACCACAACTACTTTATTTTCAATGTTCCAATTTTTGAATGTGTCTGTCAAGAAACTTGATAAATGTTTTGCTGTATGACGCTGATTGAATGAAGCGCATTCTAGCAGATTTGCACAAAGTTCACTTTCCGCACTGATCCAGTGTGCTGTTACTGCCAAAAAACTTTCATTATTTACAGAGGTCTATCCATCTGTAGTTATACATACAGCAAAAGCATCTCTTAAGCGATTTTCAACCTGCAGCTTTGTTACATTACATAATTCAGGAATTAATGAAGATGATATTATTTTACGACTAGGCAAATTGTAACCCGGACATAACAAATTTACAAATTTTCTAAATTCAGTATCTTCAACAATTCTGAAGGGCTGATATTCTTTCACTGTCATTTTTATTAATTGTTTGTCGAATAGCTTGGATTTATTGGTTGTAATGGGTCTATGAACACCAACAAAGTCACTTATTGCTGTCCGTCGTGTCGATATTAGTGTAGCACCTTTGTCTGACTTTTCAGAAGCACTAGGATTATTCTCTGAAAGTGCATCGTTCACTTTACTTTCCCTACTTGTACTTGCAATTACAGGTGATTTATCTCTGGTAGGTGCACTAGTTGCTACTACCGCAACATGTTTTGCTTTTAGATGTCGCGAAAGGTTACCGGTCGAACCGCTTCTTGCACTAATTATTTGAGAACAATAACAACACTTGCCCTTATTATTGTCGACTATATTAAAATGATTCCAAATTTCACTTCTTTTTCTAGAACTCATTTTTACGTAAATATTTTCAAAGAACCTATCGTTATAATAGTATAAACTTGAATAAAAGACAATTTGGCTTCTGTAAAATTCTTGAAATAGAAAAATTGATGCGTCATATAAAATACAATATAATGCCGTATCTAACAGTGGAATAGTGTATGCCATTGTTTATAGCATGAAAGGATATCTGATTAACACACACATGCATATTGTCTAATCTCCAAACAAATTTATATTAATAAAATAATAAGTGTGAATCGTGCAACGTGTACCTATACTATATTTCATTGAGTGGATAATAATAATAATAATTCTTTGAACGTCTTTTTTTATTCTTTCAATGCACTATCTACCAATCAATACGATTGTGGACAAAATATTTTTTTATGAATTTTGGTTATGAATTTCGGATGAAAATATAAACCCACCAAGCCAATATCAAAATTACGAGTACGTTTATTACGAGCGCCCATTATGAATTTCTTTTATTTCTATGAAACGAAATTAACCGTTGCTTATTTACAGCATGGCAGTTAAAATATTGATTTGGTAAAATAAATTATTGTTTCTGGTGTTTTATTTTAAATCAGTCAATTACATTTGAATATAATACGAATTTACAAGATATTTAATAATTCGTTGTTAAAGTAGAATATATGTATTTCAAATGGGCAGTAGTTAAGCGGGTGAATCTAAATGTGACATGATATTAAATGATTCAATTGATTCAAATGATTCATTGAACCGAATCAGCTAGATGATCGGGAGTTACTGAATCGGATCACTAAAGTGAGCCGAACTGCCCACCTCTAATCTCTGGACAGTACTGAAAAAGGGTAACCAACAACAGACACACGGTGTATCATTTACATGGCGCAGTCGGTAAATCGAATATTTAAAAGTGTTTTAAATAATATAATAATCATAATAAACTAAAAGTGTTGAAAATGGCAGAAAAAGCGAAACTACCTCGTGAGTTGACATTAAGTGGAAATGTAGCACAGAATTGGGAATTTTTTAAACAAAAATTCAATATATTTCTGCAAGCATCCAAAATGGAGGACGAAAGCGACAGTTATAAAGCTGCTGTATTGCTAAACGCTCTTGGCGATGAAACACTACAAATATATAATAATTTGTCGTTTGAAACACAACAAGATAAAAAATCTTATGTTAAAATAATAAGTAAGTTGGACGAATATTTTATTCCATTAAAAAATGTGACCTACGAGAGGCATATGTTTTTCTTGAGGGAAATGAAAACAACTAAAACAGTGGATGAATACATAAACGAATTAAGACGTCTCAGTAATTCCTGTGAATTTGGCACACTACAAGACGCTTGGCAAAAGACGGGCTGGTTCTGGGTATACGTGACAGAGCTGTCAAAGATCGATTGCTAAGGGAGCCCAAAATAGATCGAAAAAAAGCAATAGATATATGTAAAGCGACAGAGCAAGCAAAGAAACAATTAGAAGAAATAGATTCAGAAAAAAAACTCAGGTCGATATAGTACATGGGTCCAAGGTAAATCCAAAATCAAGAAATAAACAAAGCGGGAAGAAAAATACAGAAAAGGAGGAAGAAAAGAGAGGATACAACTCTGGAGCAAAGAGAAGCTGTTTTTGCTGCGGGGGAGACCACCCGAAAGAAAAAAAAACTGTCCGGCAAGAAACACAAAATGCTTTAATTGTAATAAAATTGGACATTATTCAAAGGTATGTAAAAACAAAAAAGTATACACAGTAGAGGAAAAGTGTAATGAACAAGAAGAGTTTAACCTATTCTTAGGTAAAATAAATAATAATATATGTAGGTTCAAATGATATATATATGGACTAAATCATTTATTGTGGATAATAGTTTTAAGGTTAGTTTTAAATTGGATACAGGGGCACAATGCAATATTTGTGAGACATAAATCTTTGAGTAATATGAATTAGGTCAAATATGATATTTGGTAAGGTTCTAAGTACATTAAAAGCTTCTTTAACATTTTATTTTTATTTACAGACAATGAATACCACAAAAAGACTTCGGAAAACCACCAAGGGGTTCCAGGAAAGTAAGCAAACTCATATTGAAAAAACTGAACAAATGCAGAAAGCAGTGTTAGCAATTACACAAGATCACTTAAAATTAAAAGATGCTGCTAGTCGTTTTCATGTTAGCAAATCGACTTTACATAGATATATTACAAAATACAATAATACGAACGACGATATTAAAGCAAGTTTTAATTTTAAAAGAAATCATGGCTTTTCTACAGTTTTTTTCGGAAGAAGAAGAACAGCTTCTGAGTGAAGATCTTAAAAATGCTTCACATATGTGTTATGGTATGTCAGCCAAGGAAACACGATGGTTTGCCTATAGATTTGCTATGGCCAATGAAAAAATAGTTGCGAATTCATGGCACAAAAATAAGGCTGCTGGTGAAGAATGGTTAAAGCTCTTTAGAGCCAGGCACAATATTAGCTTAAGAACTCCTGAAGGCACAAGTTTGAGCAGGGCAACCAGCTTTAACAAGTACCATGTCAGCATATTTTTTAATAACTTGCGCAGCGTTATCGAAAAATATGGATTCACCGTCAGTCAGATTCTAAACTGCGATGAAACCTCTGTTACAACTGTACACAGACCTACCAAAGTTGTTGCTCCATGTGGTCAGCGTCAAGTAGGAAAAGTGACCAGTGCCGAAAGAGGGACCTTAGTTACAATGTGCGCTACTCTCTGCGCAAACGGTACATATGTTCCGCCATTTTTTATTTTTCCGAGGAAAAATCTGAAACCTCATATGCTAAATGGTACACCTCCTGGTTCTAAAGGTGCAGCACATCCAAGTGGTTGGATGACAGGGGCCAATTTTCTAGGATATCTTAAACATATTACTGACACTTTGTATTGTAGTGAAGACAAGAAAGTCCTTTTAATTCTAGATAATCATGAAAGCCATACTGACGTGCGGGTACTACAATACTGTAAGGCCAACGGAATTGTCTTGGTCACTCTACCGCCGCATTGCAGCCACAAGTTGCAACCACTAGATATCAGCTGCTTTGGACCATTCAAGACCTACTACAATAGGTCCATGGACGAGTGGATGATGCACCATCCTGGTGTTCCAGTTTCATTATATGAGATAGCACAGATTGCTGGGAAATCTTTTCCACAAGCCTTTACGTCTTCGAATATAATAAAGGGGTTCCAACAAAATGGAATTTATTCCTTTAATTCTGATATTTTTCAAGACTCTGATTTCTTGAGTTCGTTCGTAAGCGATCGCAATGAGACTCTTAATCGGTCATCAGGAGAAGCCACAAATACACTAGACAGTTCTTTAAACAGTGCCATAATTGCAAGTCCAGGTTTTCCTGAAAGCGGTCAATTACAGCAAATTTCACCGCACACAACTTCAAAACAAAGCATTGTTACACCAAAAGAGAAAAAAAGTAACTACTACCATTTTAACAGACACGCCTAATATTGAAGAAAAAAAAGAAGAGAAGAAGAGCAGAAGCAGAATAAAAAAGCACAAAGAGTACAGAAGGCCAAAGTCCAGGTTGTCAAGAAAAGTATTTTTGATGATTCTAGCGACAGCGAAGACGACGTCTCTTTGAAAGATTTATGATGACAGCTGCGAAATTTCTGACGAGTTCGAACTAGAGTCCGTTTCAAAAATAAAACAAAACGATTTCGTTGTTGTTCAATATCCTTTAAAGAAATGTATAAAACATTACATAGGTCAAGTGGAGAATGTCGACAGGTCTGAATACCAAATTAGTTTTTTAAAGAAGACTGTTAACAATAAGTTCATCTTTCCAGAAAAAAAAGATGATAATGTGCCAGAAGAGGATATTGTTACTAAACTTCGTATGCCCATTATTACAGGGAGGACTGATTTTCACCTTTTAATTTAGACTAATGTTTTCAGTAATATTGTATTATTAAGTCAATGTTCCTTTTTCATCTTGATCTTAAAAATTTTAAAATGGATCTCAAATTGTTACTTTTCTTTTTTTTTGTAACTAGGCTATTATTATCAATAAAGGATATTCTTTCATACATCAAAGACTTTTATTCAAAAATTTGTAATCTTAGGTTTAAAAAGACTATGTTACTGGGACATGATGTACCTGTATGCAGAAACTCTAGTCCCAATATACAATATTAGGGGGTTGCATAGTGGGAATCGGGTGTATACTGGGACTAGCTTATTGTTCAGTTATCTTGTTATATATTTTTTTTATTTTTTGTTCCTGTTGTTGCAGTATGGTATTTTCGTTCTGATCTGTTAAAAAAAATGTGTCAAAACAGTCACGTTTACACACCACGATAATCCGAAAAAATTTGTCCCATTATACAACAGCTTCCCCTACTTACTTTACCAATTTTCTTGTAAACTTGTTTGTTTACGTTTTCAGTACGTGCGGTAAATGGAGGATTTATAATATTTTAACAATAAATAATAAAATATGTAGACTTATTTGCCACTGAATAAATGAAAATGCAGCAAATGAACGAATAACAAATATATTAAATAAAATGAATGAATATATATTTACAGTATTATAACATATAGAACAAAATCTTAATAGTAAATGCACCTTTACTCAATTTAACAACTACGCGATTAAATGACTAAAAACTTAACAAAGCTAAATACCTATCTGAATTTAAGAGAACAACAACGGCAAGATTTACATAAAAGCAATGGTTAATTTATTTTATATGCTTACGAGCTCGTATTTATGAAAAATAATAGTTTTATGGCCAAATACCTTTAAAACTTCTCTCTTGGCGTACGCCGGTTGATGCTGGTTCGTTCCCGCCGTATGTCCGCTTCTTTCGGGTGCTTTGTCTTGGGGCTTCGGGCGTGTCCTTTCTGGTTGTTTCTTCTTTTACCAGTATTTTATTTTTTATTTCCTACGCGCTGAACCTTCCCAGTAATCACGGCCTTACTTTATACGTATTATTTAAACACTTATTATAATTACAAGAACACTAACTGACCCTAACTTGACAAACTATTTTACCGTAATTGCGGACTCTCTGGCGTTCGAACGAGTAGTAGTGTATCACAAGCGGAGCCGAGCCAAATTCCAACACCGGCCGCTACAGTTCTCATCATAACTCACCTGTTTGCTCGTTGTCGATTAAAACCATCATATATTTTTAACTAATAAGAATATGTGAGCGTTTAACATAAGGCAATTATATACAGTCACGGAATACATACAGTTAGGTGCATTGCATTAATTAAAATAAAATAACATTTCTAATATATATTCCTTTGTTGTTGCCCTCCATATTCTAAAAAACATGTTTTTTCCTGATATATTTAAAAACACATTTCACTGGAAATAATGATAAAGAACGTTAAAATATAATTACCTATTCCTTCTAATAAGTCACAAATCTGGATTTAATGTGTCGATTAAAAGGTTTAACGGTCGTATAACACTGAAAAAATAAACCGCAAGTGATAAAACAGTGATAAGACAGCACTACTGGATGGTTGTTGAACTAATGATACTAACGTTCGTTAGACGTTATACCTACTGACTAAAATCGCACGGACAGGTATTATATATTGCCGGTACTTTTGAATATTGGCTAGACTAACGGAAATACGTCAATGTTACCTCAGTGTCAATGTTACCCGATTTTACCTTATATATTTTCAAAAATTACTTCTTTTACTGCCCACTATGGAACATAGGGTCACTGAGGGTAACCTACCCGAACAAGAAACGGTGGAGCCGGAAAATCCCGATTTGGAAGGTGAAGAAGGTGCTGAGCCCAATATTCCTACTAAGCCCTTAACCTCTTCAAATAAGAAACGAAAGCATCAACACAGGGACAGCACAACTTTTGAAGAAGGAATATTAGATGCCATTCGACAAGAAACGGATGAAAACACTAATTTTGGGTTGTCATTGGTTCCTCAATTAGGATCTTTATCGGAGGACGAAAAATTTGAGGCAAAAATTAAACTATTACGAGTTCTGAAACAAATTAAACGCAGGAGATCAATGATTTTTCATTCGATGCTTTCACCACAACAATTCACGTATACATCAACTGCTGCTACTGCCATACAACCTCCATCAACATCCTATATCCATAAAACACACTGCATCTTCACAAATACGGCAATATAACCACCCAGAATCTCATTCATATCCGATTATTACATCTCCAGCTAATACCGAGGACACGCTACACTCTTATGTCTCCCAGTTTACTTCGGGTTCTTCCGGTTCTGAAGACATATTAGAACTGTCATAATTGCAAGTAAATATAGGCGAATATTAGTTTCTTGTTTCAATTATACGGTCGACAACAAAATGAAGTTTTATTTATTTGTTTGTTTTAATATGTGGTGGTTGCTTAGTTGCAGTGACTCCGTAAGCTGTATTACTTGTCTGACTATCACTGCAACTCTTGCGGTGTAATTTGGTGTGTGTCAGTTGTGTTTAAATGGCTTTGTGACAGCATCATATAGCCTTTTATGATGCCGCGCTGTTAATCACTTTGCTCCCAACAGCGAATGGCAAGTCGATCCGGGATTAAACTCTCTGAAAAAATGTCACCGTCCCTCCAGAGAATTGAACCCCGGCACCTATCGTCCTCTCACAACGATAGTCAGCCGCCTAACCACTGCGGCCATCGACCCGTTTACTTACCTTAATGTAACACTCAAACTTTCTTTTGAGGATATAGCCAAACGTTTGTTAGTATTTTCTTTACCAATAGAAGAACCAACCATTTTAATAAGTCATTAAAGCTGGTCAGCTTTTCCTGTAGCGTGTGAAAAGCTCCCAATCTAAGTCGGCCACTGTATATGGCATGGACCCAGTACTGCCTATTGGTCTTCTGACGCCTTTTTTTTCTTAATGTATACTAAGGCAAGGACTAATGCTTTACTTTTAAACATTTCTATAACACTGTTTAAAACACGGTACACTTGTATACGAAGGAAAAGTAAATTACAAGCTGTGTCGATATGGACGCCGTGTGCGCATTTAACGTGATTTATGATCAATTAAACAGTTTAATCGATGGTAAATCGATGGTGCATTACGATTTCAAACCAACTCGACTAAACTATCGCTCGACTAAAAATCGACCGTGTGCGCCCAGCCTTAGCGTCCCCGCAGACTACAGACTTTTTATCGGCCGATAGTTTAGTCGGGTTCTTAATCAGCATGAAAGTGTATGCAAGAGCGCACATACTAACGATTTACTATCGGCCGATAAATAAGTTTGATGGGCTAGACGATTGCCTTCAAACTAAATTATCGGTGAACTATCGGACAACTTCTTAATCAGTATGGCTCCCATCCAAGCGCACACACCCGCCGATTGTTTAGTCGGCCGATAGTCTCATTTCGCTCAGAGCTTTGCTGTTGAACGGTCATGCGTATGATTCACAATAGCGCTGCTTGTCGAAACGCCTGTCGTAAATTTTTTCTGATTGGAATCAGTTTAGTGCCGACGATAAAACCAAAAAAGGTATGTATGGCTAGATGTGTATTTATTAACCTACAATTAAATTATTACACTGTTATATTTTACTGGAATAGCGCCTGCAGGAGAAATAAAATATGACGACATGTTCTGTCGTACATTATTCATATTATTCGTTCCTCGGTTGTTTTCATTTATCATTAGGTTATTCATGGGACAATTGTAGAGAGTATCTGTGAATTTTACTCCAGCTTTGATTCGTACGTAGTTATGAAGGACACGGCAACCTTTAATAATGTCGACACAAAAATTGATACTCACATCAATGGGTCGGTGAAAAATCCGCTGTTTGTTTACGAGAATGCCGAAAGTACATTCAACCATGTGTCGAGTTCTTGAATGTCTATAGTTAAAAGTTCGCTTGGTGTAATTTAAGTCTCTTTTTGCATAAGGGCGTAATAAGTGATTTCCAAGTCCAAACGCTTCATCGCCTACAACAGAAAATGGAATGACGTCTCCGTCGTCAGCATTAGGCAAGTGCCTCCTCGAGGGAATATTAAGCTGGCTGCTAGAAAGCCGTTTACCTATTTCAGATGTTTTAAATATTTCTGAATCACTAGCTGTACTATAAGAACCAACATCTATGTATACAAATTTATAATCTGCATCTGTCCAAGCCATTAAAACGCAAGGGAAAAACTTTTTATAGTTAAAATATGATGATCCGGAATATTTTGGTTGTACTATCTGTATACGCTTGCCATCTATCGCTCCAATGACGTTTGGAAAATTCGTGCAGCTGTAAAACTCGTCTGCAATTTTAATCTAGTCATCTTCTTTTTTAGGTGTCACATAACGGTTTAAGTATGTATGTTCCATATTTGCTCACATGTAGTTTTAGTAATATCTCGTATTGTAGAAGCTCTCATAACATAATCAAAAGATAACGTATTAAAACTAGCTCCATAGCCAGATATCTCGAAAGAATGAACTTTATTATACAGTGAATTTCACTTAACCCTCCAGTAGTGGCGCTGGGTCTCACAGATCCAACGCGAATATATTGTACTGTAACATTGGAGTGGGGACGCGTTGTGGTCTAATAGCGTCATAATAGCTTCTCAAATCGGCCATTGATATGCACTTGTCTAGTGTGAGCGTTGCAGCTTGTTGCGATCCCGACTTATACCCAAATTTGGGTCTGTGAGACCCGCGCTACCGCTCGTGTTACAAATTTTGTTTGTTTTCTCGTAAGTTACGATAATTTTTGTGTTAACTGACATATTATAATCTATTAGTATACAATGGGAGATTACGAGAAGGAGCAGGAGCGAATGCTTCGCATCTGGGAAGAAATTGAAGTCGAAGAAGATGCTCTCGATGCTGTAGAAGAGTTAGCCTACGAAGATGATGTTACTCAGACCAGAGATACTGACAGCTAGATTGGGAGCTTGTCGTAAAAAGAAAAGATCTTTCTTTTTATCCCAGCAGCAGCATAATTAAAAAAATTATATATATATATAAACCAACGACGACAACGACTGCAATTGCTCGGATAATTCAAATGTGGGTCAACAGTCATACTTTACTGGTAAAGATGGAAAGAGTAAGTGGAACAAAATGTGTGCCAATAAAAATATTAGAACAAGAAAAGAAAATTTAATTCGAATATTACCTGGCATCAACGGAAATGTTAGAAATACAGTCCGTACTCAAATTATTAGACTCATATATATATAATATAAGTATCTCAATTTTTCTTCTGTTAATGCATGCAACCTTTTATACCGAGCTGGCTTTAGGGTTGTCTAAACATATATAAAAAAATTACGTACATAAACCGGTCGGTAATATAGATTTTTAATTAATTCCGTATAATTTGACAGATCAGAGTTTCCAAGAGTTTGCAAGTCGTGTTTTAGAATTTGATTATTTTTTGTTTACGACGTTATTTTGTTAAGGTAAGTGGTTTGTAGCAATAAGTGAAGTTTCAGTAAATATTTATCCATATTTTTAAGCAGTGTTCAAAGCCAAAATATTAATTTAAAATGATGCTATTGAAGTGCGGGTGTTATTTTGCAGATGGGAAAGTCTAAAGACTTAACAAAAGAGAAAAAGGCTGCAATTGAAGCTTTATTAATCAACACAAAATATAGCCAGAGGAATATTGCTTCAAGGTGTGGAGTTTCACAAGCCTCAGTAAGGTGAATCAACCAAAAACTGAAAGCAAATCGGCCTATCGATGGTGATCGGAAAGGCAGGTGTGGCAGAAAAAACGTGATAACGCCTAGAGGAAAAAGAGTCCTGCGAAATATTGTTCTAGAATATCGCAGGAGAAGTGCTAATACAATAAGAAAGAAGTTTCAAGAAGCTGGGTGCACTGCATCAATTTCCACGGTGAGACGAAATCTGTACGATATGGGTTTCAAATGTCGCAGGCCAATTAAGAAGCCAAGGTTGACACCAGTCATGATCCAGAAATGGTTGGCTTGGGCAAAAGACAATAAACATTTGACCATTGATGACTGGCACATAGTTAGTTGGTTTAAACTTGCTAATTTCTTCTTTTATTTGTTTTTTCCCCTATTACAGACATGCTTCAGTGACGAGCCGACCTTCCATGTACTGGATGATAAGTCACAGTTTGTCCGGCGTAGACCAGACGAAAAGTTTAACAGAGACTGTGTTGTAAAAACTGTTAAACATCCTATATCCGTCATGGTATGGTCGGTGATCAGTAGCAAAGGTCTGGGTCGTATGCAGATCGTGGAAGGGACGATGCGACAAGATCAATATCAGAGGGTTTTGGAAAGTCGACTTCTTCCCCAGTTACAGGAGTGGTTTGGCAATGGCAGGAAAGTGTTTATGCATGATGGAGCACCTTGCCACATGGCCAAATCAATAAAAAAAATTTTGGATGAGCACCAAATTCCAGTTTTACCATGGGCAGGCAACTCGCCCCATATGAATCCAATAGAGAACGTTTGGGAATTTTTAAAAAGAGAGCTGGCTAAAGAAAATAAATGAAAATAATTCAAAAGAACTATGGGATAGAAACGGTATAGGAGCTGAAAGATTCTGGCTCACAATGTCCCATCAAAGATTCCTGTTTCTACTATGCTGTTTACGTTTCGATGATTTAGCCACTAGAGAAGAAAGAAGATCTATTGACAAATTAGCGCCAATACGAGACGTTCTTAATTTATTTGTTTCTAATTGTCAGTCTGCATATAATTATGTTATTGTTAGCAATATTATAATTACAAAGTTCCATTAGGGAAACTTGTGAAAGTTGTACCTTTCTAGCGATAAGACAATTTCTAAATAAACAAGGTCGGCCCTTGAAAATGTTATAATTAGTCGCTCACTTCGTAAAAATAGTTTAGTTCTACTTGTTCATCTAGCTAGTAAGGTTGTGTACTTGTTAACTCATAAATAAAATATTTTTTAAAAAGCAAGTTTGTATGACTTGTAATTTAATTGGCGCCGCGAACAGGATACTCAATCGGCTCGTGTCAGTAATTCTTAAATTTTTATTGGGTATCCCGAACCTCGATCAACTGGACAATTGAAGTGCGAAGACCAACCTCCGCGAGAGACCTCCTTCAGTGACGACTCTCACCTCCAGGAAGCATTGGAACCTGCACTGCGTCCACATCACCCACTCGAGGAACCGAAATTCCTTTTCAACGAAAAGAAAATCGTCAGGCATCGCTGAAAAGATAATGGTGTTGGCACCAATCTTAGTCCTGTAAGTTTTTACCTTTTCCTATTTATTTTTACGCATACAGTTGCACGTTACTCCCATATGAACATCGTCCGCGATAGATCGCCGATAGCAAGAAATATCGAACACTTAGACCCTGACATAGAATTAGACAATATAAACGTATTCACGATGTCTATAAATTACACAGAATTAAACATTACTAAAGAAACCATTCCTCAATACGAAGGAGGAAGTAAAAATCTTTCATACTTCTTACAACAATGTGAAAAACTTCTCACTAACTATAGAAACAATGGTGTAGGTCAGGAAAATTGCACGCATAGCAAACTATTAACATTAATGGGCACCCAACAGTGTCTGAAGCAGCTGAACTGAAAACTGGTGTACCTCAGGGTTCCGTTTTAGGTCCATTTTTATTTTTAATTTACGTCAACGATTTGCACAGTTATATACGCGCTGAGACTGTGGTTCAGTATGCAGATGACACATCTCTGATAGCGAGCGCCTCTACTATGGCGGATTTATCGTTAATCGCAACTACGTTTGTTAAGCGTATGGTCGATTGGTGTGAGATCAACCAGTTGAACCTTAATTGTGGTAAGACCGGACTGGTGAGGTTTGGAGGTTTAACTGAGGAATCTGTTTATATTCCTTTGCGCCAGAAATCAATCCCTGAGTGTGAATCGGTGAATTTTTTGGGTATTAACATTAGTCGTGATTTGAAATTTGAGGGCCATATAGATAATCTAACTAAAAAATTAAATAAATCAGTGTATGCTATTTACCAACTTCGACGGGTAGTGTCTCTTGGATCGCTTCGGACTTATTATCATGCTTGCGTCCAGTCTCTCTTATGCTATGGAATTTTGTTCTGGGGTGCTTCCCCTCTTACGGTCAGATTATTTACTACTCAAAAAAAGATCTTACGTTGCATATATGGTCTTTCTTCTAGGACATCATGCAGGGACTATTTTAGAGACTTCCGCATTTTAACTCTGCCTTGTTTGTATACTTATAAGTTCTTAGTTTTCCAAAGAGAGAATAGAGGATTGTTTCTAAAAAATGCAGACATGTCCTCGGCGTTAATGACAAGAAACACTAATAAATTATCTATTCCTAAACACGCTACAACCACGTATGAGAGGGGGTGTTACTATAAAGCAATTATCGTATATAATTCACTGCCAGAGAACATAAGAAATATATCAGACACAAATCGGTATTTTACAACAATCAAAACATATCTAATTGAAAAGTGCTTCTATAGTGTCAATGAGTACTTATCGTCCTGACTTTATCACGTATGGTTATTGTAAATGTTTGGTATTTTTTATATTAAGTTGATATGCATAGATACAGCCGCGGCTAATTGTTATAGGCACCCTAATAAAGCAGGTATAAACGAAAAGTATGAGTAGTTTCTAAGAAATCTGTATTAAGGATTGGTATATTACGTTATAATACAGAGGTTTAAATGGGGTTTTCCAAGAAATTTGAGAATTTCGATTAGTTATCTGCAGTAGCGCAAAGAGGCATAACGTGTAACATTGTTGGTTGCTGTAGTTTATTACTTGTAATTCTGTTGTTTGTGCAATTGTGTAGATCGAACATCGATATTATGCCAAAAATACCTCAAATTTCTGAGGCCTTAAGAGGCCAGATTATTTTATTGTATCGGCAAGGAGTGTCGCAAGTGAAAATTGCGAAGACAATTAGATGTTCTCGTTGTGCGGTGCAAAACACAATAAAACGTTTTCAACAAAATGGCACATACAGAAATCTACCGAAAAGCGGAAGAAAACGGGTTACTACTGCCCGTGAAGATCGTTTCAAAGAACTCACGGCTCTTCGCGATAGACGCCAATCCGCGGTAGGAATTTCTAGCGAACTCAGCGGACAACTTAACGCGGTAGTTTCGGTGCGAACTGTTCGAAGACGGTTAGCGGCTGCAAATTTACCGGCCCGGAAACCGCGGCGAAAGCCGTTGCTGACTGAGAAACACCGCAAACAGCGCCTTGTCTGGGCAAAAAGGTATCAACATTGGACAGTAGATGACTGGGCCAAGGTGATTTAGTCAGATGAATCTAATGTTGATGTAAGTATTTTATTGGTTTAGTATTAATAATACATAAAGAAGCAAGTCATGGGTGTGTTTCTTATTTTTAAACAATTTAATAAATTTGTAACACCCTTTGTGTACATTTTACAGATGTACAGCCCATCAGTCAATACATACGGCGCAGGCAAGGAGAGGCTTATTCGCCAGATTGTATAATTCCTACCGTGAAGCACGGCGGGGGATCCATTATGATCTGGGGGTGCATGACATCTCAGGGCGTCGGAGAAGTCTACGTGTGCGAGGGGCGTATGAATAACGTAGAATACTTAAACATGTTGGAAGAAGTATTAGAACCGTCAGTGGTTAAATTTTATGATACTGTCGAAGATTTTTATTTTCAACAAGACAACGCTCCTTGCCACAAGGCCCGTCAAGTTATCGCGTGGTTTGCGGATAACGGAGTACAACTCTTAGACTGGCCTCCGCAGTCCCCAGATCTGTCGCCCATCGAGAATCTGTGGCACATTTTAAAAGAGTACGGAAACACGGAACGACATCGAAGCAAGTGCTAAAACGAAAAATTTTCGATGAATGGAAGGCCATATCACCTGAAATTTGTTTCAAACTTGTTGCGACTATGCCCAAACGGATAAAAGCTGTGATACGGGCAGGGGGGGGGGGGCAGTATAAAATACTAAATTTTTTAATAAAATGTTATTTTAGATAGTAATATGCGTTTTATTTTGATTTGATTCGATGAATATTAACGAACTAGCAATAAAATGTACCCTGCCTATAACATTTGGCCGCGACTGTATATTTTATAGATTTTATATTTTATAGATTTTTTGACAATTGTCCATATCACTTTGTGATCAATGACAAATAAAAATTATTATTATTATTATTATTATTATTATTATTATTATTATTATTGTATGAAATCTGTTGCTCTAAATTAATAGGTGCCGCTAGGGACACAATAGTAGTCGCGCATTGCACAAGGTGGACGCAGGTCAAAGAAGCGTTATTAAACCGGTTCGGAGACCAACGAGACGAAACATTATTAGAAAACGATTTAATAACCTGTTACCAATCACATAACGAAACATACGAGTCATATTATGAAAAAATAAAATCAAAATTACAACATTTGCTAGAACACGTCAATATTAGGGAAGCGGATAACAATATTAAAATATACAAAACATCCATGTATAATACTAGAGCGCTAAATACGTATCAGGCAGGTCTCCTAGAGCCCTACCGATCATTTTTGTCGTACAAATCGCCCGTTTCGTTAGAAGACTGTTTAGTTCTATTATGTAATCATGACAATTATAAGCAACAGGTGAATTTCCTAAATTTCGTTCGCCAAAGAAATGATTCAAGGCCCACGAAACCCTCTACGCCACAGAAAACACATCACGCGACTGCACCCATCTTCCAAGTACACCAGCCCGTACCTCATTTCGACCAGCCTCCAGGACCGCAAATATCTTCGAATACTTCTAATCGACCAAATTTCCCATTACCGAATAGAACTCCATTCCCAAGTGGTCCCGTCAATGTATTCAAAAAATCTCCCCAACCCGGAAATAATTCTAATATCAATCAGATAAACAACTCACAACAGAAACCAACTCCCATGTCGATATCCACAACGCATTCGGCTAGACCAAACTCTAACTTCACGCGTAGACTTTTTTTTTTAATGTGTGGTGGGTGCTTAGTTGCAGTGACTCCGTAAGCTGTATCACTTGAACACTAGAAATAGGTGACATCAAAATCCCCTTTCGAGCTAAATCCCCTAAATTTCGTCCCCTTCTCACAAGAAGACAAAAAAATTATTAAAATTCCAGTAAACAGAGGGAGGACAAGTCCTCATCCCTGAACTAGAAATAAATGACACCATCACACCCGAAGCAATCGCTTATGCAAAAAATGGATTTTGCCACATTCCCCTAACATATGATCACGAAGTACAAGTCAATTTCCGCGAACAACTAAACGTACAACCACTTGTTAATTTTGAATTTGAAACCCCTCCGGCAGAAGCGACATAAACAAATATAGACCATCTACTCCGTACAGATCATCTTAATCCCGAAAAAAATACGGATTTGTCATTTACGAATGCTGTAAAACACGAAATTAGAATAACTGATAACGACCCGATATTTTGCAAGTCCTTTCGATACCCTTATCACCTTAAACAAGAAATCCAGACTCAAATTCGCAAGCTATTAGACAATAAAATCATTAGACCCAGAATTTTTCCCTATAGCTCCCCTGTATGGATCGTACCAAAAAAACTCGATGCGAGTGAAAAAAAAAGTGGAGATTAGTTATCGATTATAGAAAATTAAATGAAAAAACTGTTGAGGACAAATATCCATTAGCGCGCATAGAAGAAATTTTAGATAATTTAGGCAAATGCTCCTATTTTTCCACCCTCGATTTAGCACAGAGATTCCACCAGATAGAGATGGACGCTAACTCAATCGAAAAAACCGCGTTTACAGTCAATAACGGACACTACGAATACGTCCGCATGCCATTCGGTTTGAAAAACGCTCCCAGTACCTTTCAACGTGTAATGGACAATGTCTTACGCGAATACTTACACAAATTCTGCTTTGTTTATATGGACGACGTAGTCATCTTCTCTAAATCCCTACATGATCATTTAGTTCATATTAAACAAATATTTGAAAAATTCAGACAATATAACCTAAAGGTACAATTAGACAAGTCCGAGTTCCTACGAAAAGAGGTCGGATTCTTAGGTCACGTAATTACGGATAACGGTATTAAACCAAATCCGTCAAAGATCAAGGCCGTGCAGGAATACCCCCTACCAAAAACTGTCACGGAAATTCGAGCATTTTTAGGACTAGTTGGCTATTATCGTAGGTTTATACGTAATTTCGCGAAAATTGTCCAACCCCTAACTCGATGTCTCAAAAAGGGCACAAAATTCGATCACAACGATTCGGATTATGTCCACGCATTTAATCATTGTAAGGAGCTATTTACAAATGCACCTCTGCTTGCACATCCCGATTTCGAGAAAACATTTCATTTAACGACAGACGCATCTAATGTAGCAATAGGCGGCGTACTCTCGCAAAATTCAAAGCCCATAGCTTTTTATTCCAGTATATTCAGTTTATTTCAGTTTTTATTATTGTAAGCACTTCAGGCCTTATGTATTTGGTAGGGAATTCATCATTGAAACAGATCACAAGCCACTCATCTGGTTGTTTTCACTAAAAGATCCTAACTCCCGATTAACAAGATGGCGCCTCAGGTTAGAGGAATCCCAATACAAAATTCAGTCCAAAAAGGGTAAAGAGAATTGTGTAGCAGACGCGCTTTCGCGCATTGAAATTGACGCTTTAGAAAATGCAGATGATGACGACATTCTATCCATCCTCCCCAATCTCGACCCCGAAGAACATCTCACACCTGAAGAAATAGAGGAAATTCTAGTTGAAAGCAATGAAACCAACGACAATGAGGAGACGAGTAATAACGCAAACGATGATGTATCGGGCGCTACTAGGCACAGTTCAGTAGAGAACCCTATTTTTACCATGTCCATTTCAGACAAACCCGTCAACCACTTCATGAACCGCGTAATTCTCAAAACAGGCGATTCTTACAATATAAAATATACAAGGCCATTCCAAAAACATAATTATTTAATCACTATAAGGAAAGGGCATGAAATTGAAAACTTAACGCAAACCCTCAAACAAATTGTCGACCCCAAAATTCTTTATAGAATTTACTTTCTGGACCCAGAATTAGAAAAAACCTTTATAGTCACCTGTCAACATCTATTTGATAATAATATTAAATTCCAAAAGAGTAACACGTTCACAAAAGATGTCGAAACATCAGACGAACAATCGGAAATCATTAACGAATATCATCGCGAAATCATAACGGTATAATTGAAACATATAATCATTTGAAAAACAAATTCTATTGGCCAGATATGAAAACGAAAATTAATCAAATTATAAACGACTGCGAAGTTTGCTTTATTTCTAAGTACGAAAGGAACCCATATAGGATCCCATTCTCGGGCCCAATGCTCGCAAAGAAACCGTTCGATGTAATCCACATAGACACCTTTTCATTCGAAATTAGTAAATTCGTCACAATAATTGTCTTATTTTCTAAATATAGACAAGCCTATTACGTACAAGATCTCACGGGTATCACGATTTTAAACAAATTACGTCATTACTTCTCACATCACGGTTACCTGAAGAAGATCGTCTGCGACGAAGGTAAAGAATTTAAAAACCATGTTTTCGAAGAGTAGGTACTGCAAGTTATTCAAAATTAATTTGCATTTCACCACTAATTACAACAGTAATTCAAATTTTCCAATAGAACGAGTTCATTCAACCCTATTTAGAAAAATAAGAGTCCAAAAAGTTCAAAACAAAAACGAAACCTCGCCGAATCTAATGATATCCGCGGTACTAACATACAATCAATCCGTCCATTCTACCACCGGTTACACGCCTGTCACACTTTTATACGTCCCACTTCGAGAATCTAAACGCCCATGAAATAGATCTTGATATGTCACTTTACGACACTTACAACGAAAAACGAAAAAGCGAATTACTCCCCTTCTACGAACAGCTCTATGATAAAAAATTAACAGCAATATTAGAAAAACGAAATACCAACAAAGAAAACAACATAGAAATAAACGAACCTGTTGTGCACCTCGCCAAACAAAAAATTAGAAAAACTGATCCTTGTTACGACAAAGTCAATGTAACAGGTATAAACAATAATAAAATCACAGGTATTCGCGAAAACACCAAACGCCCCGCGAACGCTCACACTAGGAAAGTAAAGAGAATAAAGAAACGATTTCCTTTACAGGATCCTGATCAACCCGAACCAGGCCCTTCAGGTACAAACAATTGACTCCAACGGTTTTATACTAGAGGATTTAGGATTAGTTAGATTATTAAGCCACTATCATAAGTTCTATTTTTATATTAATATGACCGACATAGAATTGAGTTAAGCACCCTTGCTTAACAACGCAATACTTCTAGATTTAAAAGGGAACAATACGATACTTCAGCTAGGTGTCGAAAGCCTAAAAGACAATTGTATCCAAATCGAAAACTTATTATAAAAATTTAAACACAAGAGAACAAAGAGGGCATTAGTAAACGCTTTAGGTACAGCCGTTAAATACACCACTGGTAATCCAGATGAAAACGACCTAAACGAAATTAACGATAATATCAATACACTTTACAATAACCAACATAAAATAATTGAAATGAACAAATACAGCTCATTTGCAAATCACATCACTGATAGGTACTCGACCGACCTAAAGTTAATTAAGAGTAACATAAATTCAACTTTAGAATTGCTCCAAAATATGAGTAGCACCTTGGAAACACAATTGTTTCTACAATACAATAATTATTTAAGCCAAAAATTGTTTAATCTATTGCAGATAATTGAAAGAACAATTTCTCTCGCTTTCTCAGAAATCGTGAATATTGAAATAATGTCTAATCTCGAGCTAATAAAGATAAAGGAACACCTTAAGATAATTTATAAAAACTCCGAATTACTTGACTTAGATAGCACACACCTTGTCGAAATATTAGAATTCACGAAACTTGGGGTAATATCAATAAACGACACGATAACTTGCATGCTGTATGTTCCTATATTAAAACCTTCCAGTTACCATTACGCCAAAGTCTATCCAATCCCCAACACACAAAATATAGTGCTAGTGCCACCAACTCAATATCATCTCCAAGGAACTAGAGAAGAGTTTTGGACAGAAGAAACCTACCAGGTGATAGATGATCAAGCGTTATGTGTCGAGGAACCCAAGAAGAAAGAATGCCTTCTTGTCGAGAACCAAGATTGTATCTATGCAGAAGTAACGAATAACTACAAACTGTACATTCAACTTAGCAATAGTAAGATAATTGTTTCAACAACGGAAATTATAGAAGTAATAGAGGAATGTCCAGATAAAATAAGTAGACAATCTGTTAAAAGTAACGTATCTTCTCAAAACAATTGTAAAATCATAATAGAAGACCAAACCTTTGAAAACGTTATCTCTAATGTCACACTTCAAAACGAGCTGAATGTCATAGGAATTACACCAAGTAAACAATTAAAATTAAATTTAAATAATATTAATGATATTACTACACTTAAAGGGGAAGCTAGGAATTTGAACAACCATGTTACATTACACCCTGTTGGTCATTATGTACACTTTTCCGTAACTACTGTACTAATTTTGCTTATTTTTACAATCTGTATCGCTTGTTATTTTCTAAGAACTCAGATAGTCAAATGCTTGATGAAAGAGAATGACGTTATAGAACTTGTAACCGTCCCAAATTTAGTTAGATTTAGTTAGAATCAAGACCATTAATCGAGGATGTTTTGGCTTAAGGGGGAAGGAATTATGTTATTGTTAACAATATTATAATTACAAAATTCCATTAGGGAAACTTGTGAAAGTTGTACCTTTCTAACGATAAGACAATTTCTAAATAAACAAGGTCGACCCTTGAAAATGTTATAATTAGTCGCCCACTTCGTAAAAATAGTTTAGTTCTACTTGTTCATCTAGCTAGTAAGGTTGTGTACTTGTTAACTCATAAATAAAATATTTTTAAAAAGCAAGTTTGTATGACTTGTAATTTAATTATATACATCTGGAGAGTTCACCACAATAGACGAAAAACTAGAAGCTTTTTAGAGGAAGATGCAGTTTTAAACAATATATCTCATCAAAACCGAATAAATACGGTATTAAAATTTTTGCTGTATCTGATTCACAAATAAGCTATGCATTAAATCTTGAAGTGTACGTGGGACAACAACCAGAAGGTCCATATTCTATGAAGAACGATTCTGAAAGTATTGTGCTTAGAATGGTATCTTCATTATCTGGCACGAATAGAAATGTTACCTGCGATAACTGGTTCACCAGTTACAATTTAAAGTTTTATTGAACGAACATCACCTTACCTATGTGGGCACTATGAAAAAAAAAAGAGAAATTCCGTCAGAATTTGTCAACACAAGAGCACGTAGTGTATATTCGTCCGTATTTGGATTTCAGAAGGATTTTACAATTGTATCGTATGTACCTAAAAGGTACAAAAATGTCATCCTCATATCCTGTTTACACCATAATAACGTAATTGATCCAGAAACTGGAAACAAAAAAGAAGCTTGATATAATAACGTTCTACAATCACACTAAAGGTGGTGTAGATAATGTAGATAAATTGTGTGCTACATATGATGTGGCTAGAAACACTAGGAGGTGGCCTATGGTTATATTCTATGCCCTTCTCAATGTAACGGGTATAAATTCCCAAATAATTTACGTTGCTAATAATCCCGATATAAAATCAATCAAAAGAAGACAGTTTTTGAGAAAATTATCGTTTGATCTAACTGAAGAGCACTTGAAAAGGCGCTCTATGAAACTAAATATTCCTATTCCACTACGCGAAAGAAGAGAGGAAGTTGCCGGAACATCTCAGCAAACAAATAGAGATGCAGATGAATGTAAGTTAGTTGTAAGCGTAGCATAGTATTGAGATTGTATGTAAGAAAAATTTTAACATAAATATTAGTATATTAAAATTTTTCTATTGTAGCGTATTCAGAGTAGTCTCTTCGAACCATAGAAGACCTATTAAAAACATTGCACGGGGCTGGTAGCGTGATGATATGGGGCTGTATGACCGCTAACGGGGTCGGCGAAGTGTACGTCTGCGAAGGCCGCATGAACAGTAGCAGGTACATCGCTATGCTCGAAGAGGTACTAGAACCGTTCATCGTTAAACTGCTTGAATCTGATGAAGAGGCATACATTTTCCAGCAGGACAATGCACCCTGCCATAAATCTAAACGCACAACCAAGTCGTTCAGCGCAAATAACGTGGCCGGCACAATCGCCGAATTTGTCGCCAATCGAAAATTTGTGGCATATTTTAAAGAGGAATGTCGCAAAACATAAACATAAAAACAAAGAAGACCTAAAAGCGAAGATATTTGACGAATGGGGAAAAATTTCGCCCGAGATATGTAGCAAATTAGTTGCTACAATGCCAAAACGGATACAAGCCGTTGTTACGTTTTTTTTTCTGCCGGCTCATCTGTAAATAATGTTATATTCACTAGAAGGTAGTTTATGTTGGAATTGTTACCTTGTTTATCGATTGGCTTCATTAGGCGTTAAGTTACGTTTTATTTTCTTGCCTTATTTAGAGTTTCTTAGGCATTGAGTTACAATCTATTCTTTATTTCATTTAGCGTTCGTTAGGTTCTGAGTTACGTTTTATTTGCTTATCTCTTATGTGTGATTTTCCTTGGATGTGGCCATTCGAGTGTCAGGTTAATTTTCATCCTTCCGGCCTGTGATCTGGGAGTTCATTCTACAATGTACATACTTTTGGAATTTCTGTGTTACATATCGCTTAACCTACCTGTGAATTTAATTCTTTCATTGTTTTTTTCGTGTCGCCGATAGTCTCTAAGTTGAGGTTATTCATGTGTTTACGTTCGTTTTGACCAGGAGGTATCAACATTTATGGATAGTACTGTCCAGCAATTTAGTTACGGTGAAAAGGAAGCGATGGCGTTAGTAGGCTGTCACACGCCTTCTGCGGCTGCGCGAAATTATTTAGTGTGATTCTTTTATATTCCCGACTTTTATTAGTAAACAGTGTACTTATTAGGTAAGAAACTAATATTTAGAGTGTATTTGTTGTAATTCAAACACTTTTTTAAGATGTCCATCCAAGTGTTGTGATTTTATTATAGTTTTGGAAGATTTTTAGAAAGTGTATTACTTTTATTTACTTTTTGGGTAAGTAAATAACATTCAAAATGTATATGTTGTAAATGAAACATTTCAACTTCCAGATTTACATCTAGTATTACTGTGTGTAATTCTATTATTTATTGGATCCTGATTTAATTGCTGGGTAAGTAAATTCAACTTGAAAGCGTATTTTTGCAACTTGAAATGTACCCATTTTCAGATTAATTCCAATAGATAGTTTCAAGACAGCCAACTAGTGGTTTGCCAAATTTACTGGAAATTTAGTTAGCATACAAACTTGGTAAGTCTAATACATTTCCTGATAAAGATAATTATGAGTTATCTAGTTTCATGTCATGCAGGTATTGTTATTTTAGGTGAATATGGTAAGATATCGAGCTTGTTCAGTTAAGAATTGCAAAGATAAAACCTCGACTAGGCATACTTTTCCCAATCCCACTGAAGATCCAGAAAGATTTAGTAAATGGTTAGAAGCTTGCAGAAATAGTGATTTATTCAACATGCATCCCCATCAAGTTTTTTCATCTCGAAAAGTGTGTGATATCCATTTTCCTCCCGCTATGAAAAAATCATTGAAACAGTTGACAACTGAGGCTGTACCAGAGCAATGTTTGCCACAACAATGTAGGTTGTAATGACTTGTGTACCAAGTACTAATATTAAGTTTACTTCAACAGTAATATTAGTATAGAATACGTATTTAAAGAAAGTATAAATGCAATGCTTATTTTTTAGTGAATATTGAAGGACCTGAAGGCTCGCACAGTCGAAGTCTGCCTGTGTCAATACCAGACCAGATAGAAGTTAGTGCGGAACCAATGCCTGTTGCTCCACTACGCAATGTTGACATACAAACGCTTGAAGATCATTATGAAGTAGCAAGTCAAGTACAAGTGACTAGTACGTAATGAAACAATGTATTTTACCACCTTAGTCATACTAAATCAATTTACAGAAACGCTTGAAATTTGTGGAGTTAAGAGAGTTAAGCAATTGACTCCAAAGAAACGTAAACTACACAAGCAGATACAATTATTATCAAGAAGTCGTACGTATTACAAAAGAAATCTCGCACACCTTCTAAAGAAGAAGTGCTTGACAATTTAACAAATAATTTGGATCCTCAAATAAAGACTTTTGTTATAAGTCAAATATTACAATCAAGTAAACCTAAGAAAGGACGAAGATTTTCCATAAATGATAAAATAATGGGTTTATTATTATACAAACAAAGCAGTAGAAGCTATAGATTGTTGGAGAAACTGTTTTGTCTTCCATCAAAAAATACTTTAAAAAAACTATTATCAAAATTACAAATTAATCCAGGCGCGGATGATTTCATATTTAATAATCTAAAGAAGAACGAATTGCCAGAGAGAAAAAATACTGCATCATTATGTTCGATGAAATGTCCATACAACCCAATATATTATTCAATACGCAAACAGGACAGTTTGAGGGATTTGAAGATATGGGCGATCGCAAAAGTCAACATATAGCGAATCATGTGCAAGTCTTTATGTTGAAAAGTGTAGCAGGTAATTGGAAGCAACCGCTATCATTTAGCTTTTCCCATGGACCTACACATCATATAGATTTGGTACGCTTGCTGAAAACGCATATCAGAAAATGCCATGAAGCTGGATTTAAAGTAATGTGTAGCATTAGTGATCAAGGAAGCAATAACTCTGCTGCTATTAATTACTTAAGGAGAACGACAACTAATTGAAGACACCGGTGCAAAAAGGAGGCAGCTCCGTATTTTTACGGTTATTCGTTTTTAATCGCTATAAAGTAATTCAAAGGCGCTCTATCGACTGGTGCAAAAACGAGACAGATCCGTTAACTCGTAAGTGAAATATAGTAAATATATAGATGCCTCCTTATTTGATTCGGTGCAAAAAGGAGACAGCTCCAGAGCTGCCTCCTGTTTGCACCGAATAAATAGTTCATACTTTAGCCGCTTGGGTGCAACACCTTCAATGTTGCCGTTGTATTTATAGGTTATTAACTATATTAACCACCTTCAGTTCACGTTGTAAATCCCTGCAATTTGTGAAATTTAGAATTTGTTGAAGAATATAGTGTTTGTAGAATGTCGGCTAGCAATAGTTCACGCGAACAATTTGACGATTCTGACAAAGATCCTGATTTTTCGCCCAATGACCCTGGACCTAGTGTTGAACGCTTTTCTGTGTTTAATTCAAGTGCAGAAATGTCAATGCTGGTCCAGAGTGATTCCGAAAGTGATCACGGCCAACAAAAACAAACAGTGAAAAAACCAGTTGTAAAGAAGCGAGCTAGAGATGAAAGTAAGTGGAAAAGAAATATTGCTAAGAAAAGGAAAGCTGAAGGTAAAGCTTACATCGGCATTAAAAACAAAATTAAATGCCTGAAACCTGAGAGGAAAAGCGGGAAAAACTGTAACTGTAAATTCAAATGTTTCAAAAAAATAAACGACACTGCTAGGAAAGATATTTTGACTATGTTTAATAATATTGCTAACAAAGAGAAACAGGACATATTTTTAGGAGGACAAATAGTTATAAAAAGGTTGTCAGATCTAGACATAAATTGGGTGGGGGACCAAAACGTTCTTGTTCCTGTGCGAATATAATATAAAAATCGGCACAACTTTAAATAGGGTTTGTAGAAATGCTTTTTGTTCATTATATGGCGTTAGTAAGAAAAGAGTAGAACTTATTATCAAGCACTTGAAAAATAACATTCCGGCACCCAAAGACATGCGTGGAAAACATATCAATCGCCCTAATATGATACGTGAGGATGTAATACATCAAATTGATTCGCATATACAGTCATTTCCAAAAAGATCGTCGCACTACAGCCGCACAAAAAATGAAAATAAGTTTTATTTGTCACCTGAACTAAATATGCAAAAAATGCATAGGCTTTATCTTCAAAAGTACGAACCCGATATATACGTTGCCATTCAGAACGATAAAAAAGTAAAGCCTCAGGTTACATACGATTATTTTTGTCGACACTTTGTTTCAAATTATAACTACTCGTTTGGAAAGCCACGTTCGGACACTTGCCAGACTTGTGACAGACTGGACAACCTCATATCAGCGGAAGAGAATGAAGAAGTAAAAAGGAATCTAATAACTGAAAAAGAGGTGCATGAGAAGAAAGCAAATTATTTTTACACACAAATGAAAGCAGATATTGCAGAAATTTCAGAGAACAAAGATGAGATGGAGCTGTTAGCTTTTGATTACCAACAGAATATGCCTCTCCCCCACGTACCTAGTGGAGATGTTTTTTTAAACGGCAACTGTGGGAGTACAACTTTTGTATCTTTGCAGCCAGTTCTGCAAAATCGTACTTTTTCATGTACGATGAAACCCTAGCCAAGAAAGGAGCTAATGATGTAGTAAGCTTTTTACATTATTTTCTTGAAAATTTTGTAGCATCAACAGTGACAAAATTATACCTTTATTCTGATAACTGCAGCTCACAAAATAAAAACCAGGTCTTGGCTCAGTATCTTTATACACTTGCAAATACAAATAGATTTGCTAAAATTATACAGAGATATCCAGAACCAGGACATAGTTTCCTGCCGTGTGATCGGAGCTTCGGATTGATCGAAAAGGAAAAAAGGAAACGGGAAAGGATTGTGTTGCCAGAAGAATGGGTTACACTGGTAAAAAATACATGCCGGAAATTTATAGTGGTTCCAGTTACCCAAGAAATGATTTTGAACTTTAGTGGTCATTTCAACGGGACTTTTAAAAAGTGTGTGACAAACCGAAGAAAACAAAAATTTGGTATATCTTCATATCGTGTCATGGAGTACACAGCAAAAGGTGTGGAATGCAGCAGTTCGGCCAGTGCTTTCCTTAAGGAATTGTTTATCCTTCAGAAACCTGGCGTCACATTGACTTTACCTTTTTCTACATTACTCCTCTACTCAGGACCGTTACCACTTAAGCGCCCCAAATACCTGCATGTGAAAGAACTTGCAGCAAAATATGTGCCTTCTGACTGTATGTGGTTTTATGACGGGCTGAAGTGTCAAGGAGAAGAAGAACCTACTCAACCAGAGGAAGATAGCTTTACAGATAATTAGGTTGTGTGTATTTCTTACTTTTGATAATAAATCGTTTTGAAATTTGTGTTTGAGATTTTTTTAGTCTCCGGTGCAAAAAGGAGACAACTCCAACGTTTTCTTTTTGATATTGATATCCAATCAAATTTCCAAAATGGGATATTTTGTGGGTATATTATGTATTAAGTACTAAAGTTTAACCCTACATATGAATAAAACATATAAATTAAAATAGTTCGTGGTAAAACAGTTTTTTGCTTCTCCTGAAAAATTTTCTAAAATGGAGCTGCCTCCTTTTTACACCAGTGTCTTCATTGCGAAGATGATATACGATATTATATGATTGATGATCTAAAAATATATCATCTTTATGATCCTCCTCATTTGCTGAAAGGGGTGAGAAACAATTTATTAAAAAATAATTTGGTTTTTAAAAAAAATGAGCAATTATATACGGCGAATTGGACAGATATACAAGTGGCATATAAAATCGACCATGCGAGTGGAGAACTTCGAGCCATGCCTAAATTAACAGAGGCACATGTGAATCCTGATAAAATTAGGAAAATGAAGGTAGCATGTGCCACACAGGTATTCAGCCACTGTGTTGCTTCAGTAATGAACTTAATACGACTGTCAGGTATGCAAATACAAATTATAAAAAATAAATTTACATTTTACTGACAACATTTATTTTTGTTGTAGGTACTACAGCTGCAGATGGTAGCTCTCTTGATAAAAATGCAGAAGGTACTGCTATTTTGCTAAAATTTTTTGATTCACTATTTGATAGCTTCAATGGAAGTCAAAAACTATGTACCAATAAACCATTGAAAAGTTATATTAAGGTTGGCTCCCCTCATTTTGAGTTTTGGAGTGAAGCAAAAAAGATACTGAGTAGTATGTACTTTATCGACGACAAAAATAGAAGACATGTTCCACCATCAATAAAGAATTGGATAATAACAATAAATGGACTGATCGCAGTAGTCAAAGGCCTTCCAGAGGGTATTACTTTTCTTAAAGGAAGATCTTTCAACCAAGACCCCCTCGAAAATTTTTTTTTTGGTCAAATGAGACAGAGAGGTGGGCAAAATAGGAATCCAAACAGTACACAGTTTAAACAACATTTTAGAACGTTTTTAATTAACAATATTACCACTAGGCATTCCATTCATGCGAATTGTCAAAATGACGCCAATACGGTATTAAGTGCGATGCTGAATTTTGTGGAGTCTCCATCAACATCCTTAGAAGAAAACTACGAAAATGAAGTCATGAAATTGGAGCAGAAAAATTTTACATTGATAAGAAATACGTATTTGAGTAAACAAGCGACCGGATACGTCTCTGGCTTTATTTTCAAAAATCTGAGTGTACATGTTAAAAATTGTAGCACATGTAAAACTGAAATATACAGTACTACTATTTCTGATGAGTGGCACACATTGGTTAGTACTAAGGAGTATACTGGCATCATACCACAACGACTAAAATATTGTGACATAAATATTATACAAAATATGTTTAAGATGTATAATTTAATTTTACAAATTTTGCCTGAAGTGTGTTATCATTCCAAATGTTATGATATAATGTATAATTATTTATATAAAGTAATTAACCTTCCTTTTACGTGCGATGTTCACAAAGAGGAAGTTAAAACGTTTTGTATAAAGAAATTTTTAAAATTATGTTGTTATAATTGGTCAATGGGCATTAATCGTATATTACGAGGAAAGGAAGGAAGGCCCATCTTACATAATGATATATTCAAAGAAGCTGTGAGATTGTGTCGAAAGTAGTCTATTTACAAAATAAATGTATGTATTCGGTTTTTGGTGACTTTTTATTTTACCTTTTCAATTTTAAATATACTGGATTCCAAATCTTGATTAGTTGATACCCAATGGACATGAAGTATGTTCTCTATTGGTTATTATCCGATCATGATGGAGAATCAGGTATCACAATGGATCACGCAAATATGAAATTAATTTAATTCTATTACAAACATTTGAATGTCCCCCACATTTGAAATTAGTTCTGAGAAAAATATGCGATGGCGCTAAAGACGGTATAATAATAATGTACGCAAGATAGCTATCTATACGTTATCTATGGTTTTGACAGTCATTCGACGGCTGCAGTTTCAGTGCCGCCAACCTAGCGATGCGCGCGTTTCATGTTGCTGGCTTGTGTAACTTTTCTTTTCTTCCCTATTCTGCGTCTCTATTTATATTATTTACGTCAACTATTTTCCCATTTTTCTAGCGTTGCTCATTTGACGCTTTTCCTTATTAATTTCACACGGGATCCTGTCATGTGTTTTCTCGTGTTTCCGTATTGTTACTAGAGGGCGTTTTGGCATTCGGTTTTTTTCTGCGCTTAGTTAGGGGGTCGCTTCCTCTTCCGTAGAGAGAGACCACGTTAAGATATCATACAGGTAACAGGTGTTTGAGTTATAGTCAAGTTTAAGTTAATTTTGGTGTATATGAAGCCTTTTTGGGGATTTGAGACTGTAACCGCCTTTCGGAATTGCTATTTGGTATTTGGATTGGAGTAAATTTCGTACCGCTTTGCGGATTTGTAAACCGTTATCTGTCGGCGTCTATTTCCAGCCACGTGGTCGTTTGAATCTTGATATCACCCTTTATCTCTCTAAAGGGTGCTAGTACCGAGTCGATAGTTATATTCGACGCTATGGTATAGAGCGTCCCGTTAATTTTGAGGTCCTGAGAACCGTATTGAACAGTGTCTTGATCCTGGGGTACATGGCGTAGGATTGCCCGCTTAAGGTGGGTCCAGATTACTCGTACTCGTGCTCTTGCTCGCGCTACTTGCGGGACTCCCGAGTAGTGTAGACGTGAATGCAAGTCACGAGACAAGCTATGCGAGCAGCGCAAGCCATTAACTCGAGAGGATCCGCCCGGTGTCGGTACATCAAAGGAACTTGCGTCAAGTTGCGCAAGTCATGTGGACGGAGACGGGCAGTTTTCAGTTGATTGTTGGTGCTCGTGGATGATGGAGTGGACTAATGATCTGTGTTTGAAATTTGTAAATTTGTATGAAAAGTTCCCAATTTTGTGGGACCCTAAAGACAAATTTTATAAAATAACACCTAAAAAAATTAAGCTTGGGTGGTCATTTCTGAAGAGCTAGACATTGGTGTGCCAGAATTAAAAAAGAAAATGACCAGCTTGCTTGCAACATACCGAAAAGTGCGTCAAAAGCTTGCAACTCCCGGAAAATCTGGATCAAGGGCTGATGATGTCGACTCATCTCCTGTATGGTTCGCATTCAAAGCTTTTGGATTTTTGCACACCAAATATAAACCCAAATCGACAATCAATACTGAGGTAAGTAAAAGACCTTAGTAATTATTATTGTTTATCCATTATTTATTTATTTTAGATAAGTACAGTTGGTAACAGAAAATGATAAGACACAAACAATTTTTATACTTAAACCCTCCTTCCTCCTTGCTAGTATAGAGATTATTGTGCGAAATTAAATTATTGCTTCAGAAGTTTAGGACGGAGATACAACGTTGCCAGAAGTTGATATAAAGTAGCAAGAAAATTTTAAAAATTTACGCCATTGATTTTTATATATATAAATTATCACTGGGTATACCTTATCCCCAGACATGACCACCTTGACAAAAAAGGATTATTCCGTTTTTTAACATGAAAATAAAATATTTTTGTTATGCATCATAAAAAAAGGGAAAAAAATGTCCTTATTATTACTGGTAGTTATCTTGCCATGAAAGTTTACCCTCTTTAGTCATGAAATATGCCGCTAATTCATCCCTTATGTCGTGAGCAGCCTGGGCTGATCGACGTGGAATGTTCGTTAATGGTAAAAATGAAGTAGAAGTCGTATCTTCAGTTCTCCATGATCCACGAATACTCTGTCCATTCTCTTCATTATCAAATACGCCTTGAGGAGTGTAGATTTGTCTGGAAGTAGAGCTTTTCGAAAGTAGTTATGAAGATGTACACAAGCCATGACAATAATTTGGGCTTTCGGTGGCTCTAGTAGCATGGGCTTTCTTAGCACTCGAAATACAGAAGAAACTATTCCAAATGCATTCTCTACTATGCGCCGCGCCCTTGATAATCTGTAGTTAAAAATACGCTTAGTTGAACCTTTTGTATGTTGTCCGGAATATGGCTTCATTATGTGGGTATTGAGGGGAAATGCGTCATCCGCGACAATGACGTAAGGTACTTTTATTGCTCTACCTGGAAGATTACATGCACTAGGAAAATTTGCAGCATCATTTTCCATCTTTTGAAATAAGGTCGTGTTTCGAAAAACACCGCCATCTGATATGCGACCCTGACAGCCCACATCAGCGTAGAGAAAACAGTAGTCTGCATCTACTAACGCAAAAAGAACAATACTAAAAAATGATTTGTAATTGAAGAAGTCGCTTCCAGTATTTATTGGACATTGTACCGCGCAGTGCCTGCCATCCATTGCGCCGAGGCAGTAAGGAAAATTCCATTTTCTCTCGTATTCGTCGGCTATTTTCAACCACTCCTGCTCTGTATGTGGCAACTATAATAAAAAGAAAAATTATTTTATATATTCATACTTAAAAGGAGTAGGCTGGACGTCATTTAATATTATTTCATTAAATTAATAATAATTATTATTAAAATTCACGCATAAACTTTGTACCTAAATCACTACCCACCAATTATTGTTCTTTTGCAGGTAGGCTTAGAAGTGCCTGAGATTCAAAATGAAGAGAGTAGGTCTAGTAATGAAGAGAACTTACATGTTGGCAATAGCCAAGAGGAATCTAACGTCGCTCAGACGGAGGAAGACATGACAACACCCCCTCCAACGAAAAGTAAAAAGGTGTTCGTTTCTCCAAAGCTAAAAACTGTGCTGAAGCGTGCTGGAGATGAAGATCCGAGAATAGGACAAGCATACACTGCTCTACAATCTGCGCTTAATAGAAAGAAGGATGAATTTGACGCCTATGGGGAGTATATCGCAAACGTCCTCCGATCCATGGACAAATCAACTTATGCCTATGTCAAAAAAGAATTTGGGGAAATAATTTTCAAAGCTGAAAGCGGCACATATGCTTCTCGTTTAATGACACGGCCCTACTATACATTCTCATCACCCGATTATTCGAGACCTAGCTCAGAGATAGTAAGAACAGCCATCAAGCATCCTATATGCCTGTGCAATCTACAAGTGGGCCATCGGTAGCAAATCCACAACAAAATACTTCGCAATCTCACTCTTTCAATCAAAACTCACAATCGCACTACCTACAGCTTGACACTCAAGAGGTGTTACCTTTAAACAAGAATGCTAGTAGCCAATTAACTAATCTGCAAGATGATAATAGTGGTTCAAATGGAATTAAAAATATGTACTTTTATTTTGTACTATGTTTTAGATACTTTGTCACTATTTAAATAAATATGCATAAATAAATAACGATCTTACCTTTACATAATCCTTTAAACTTTCACTTAAAGCTGCACATACTTCTGGAACAATGGTCGATATTGTCTGCTTGGAAACTTTAAATAAAACACTTAAACTCGTAAAGGAATCCCCAGATGCTAGGTACCTTAGACTAATTGCAAGTCTCTCTGCAATGGGAATTGATTTTCGAAATGTAGTGTCTTTCTTTGCAATTTTCGGTCCAACCAAATGCAATATTATCTCGAAATCTGATGGGGACATACGGCTCTTAAGTCCCCCAAAAAATTTGTTCCACTGTAGAATTCGCGACTCCGGAACACCGATGATATCCACCATCTACATTTTCGGGGACGTTTCTTGGGCTTCTCTTTTTTCAATAATAAATGTATAACTATGCAACTTGCACTGGCGATTATAATGTCGCAATCCATTTTAAAAAATCGCGTTCCTACAGACGGATCCTTTCAAGTCAAAATCCCGCGAGCAACTAAAGTCCGTCTAGACACAAATCAGACGAATGCAACCGGAAGCTTGACAAGTCTGTAGATCATTGCGAGTACCGCGAGCACGAGCACGAGTACGAGTAGTCTGGACCCACCTTTAGAGCGCCGATTTCGACCCGTATAAGTGGTGTATATCGAGCCAATCGAGCGAGATAGCTTTCTAGGATGACGAAATCAGGCCAGATTCTTCATATTTTTAATCGACTCGTATTAATTCTTGTATTTTTCTTTGTTTCACATTTATTTTCGCGTCATAGTGTGCTGTATAATTTTGAGTAACTTTAACTTGGGAAAATTTATTAAAATGGGTAAAATTTAAAAATTCAAGGTATTCATGTGTTAATGTGGCTGCCTTTGTCAACCTTTGTTTAGTTCAATCATATTAAAAGGGCCTTCAGCTCCCTGTTACTATCTGTAAACGTGTTTTTGCTGTATCTGAATAATATTTACTATTTGATAATTGCGAATGAAGAGCCTTTAGCTCTCTTGTGTTTCTTTTGTTACTGTTGGAAATAATCAATATCCTCTAATTTATCGTGTGTTGCATAGGTGGCGCTGTTCCTGTTGCATATACCACTAATATAACCATATAACGTAACTTTCTATAATAGCATGTGTGTGTGTAAAACAGGCCGCGGAAGCTTAAATGAGCGCATATTTTTGAAGATATAGTACAATTTTCCGTCGCTGCAGCGCCACTACCGACAAAATGTATATAAGGAAGCCCGAAGCCGCGGGAAAGTACCAGTTTTGATTTATAACTTGCGCTGTGTATCTCACCAATAGTTATTAAAAAGTGTGTTTAAAAGTTCTGTAGAGTTTTGATTGTGTTTTTCTTGTGTAGCATTTGCGACGTATAAGATGTAAGTAGTAATTCGTATATGTTTTATATTGCGTTAACTGCTAGTAAATATAGTTTAAAAAATACTTCTAAGAGTGACTGATGAATGTATGTATGTAATAAGCAAAACCTAAAGATTTGATAAGAAAGGCTGCATTAACTTGAAAAACTTTATTTTTTCATAGATTTCATATATTATCCTAACAACATAGCTGCATACATGATGGATTATTGCTGTGTTAAGACTTGTCGAATGAGCAGTAAGGAGATGAAATATCATCGTATACCTGTTTTAGATTCACAGGTAAGCAAAATGTGTGTAATTATCATTCCGTATATATAACAAGATTTTTTCTTTTATTAGCTATGTCAGCTGTGGTTGTCGAGAATTGGTAATGAGGACACTCCCAACAACTAGTGCACCATCATTATCTGCGACGAGGCAAGGAACTCACAGTTACATAGCAGGTTTCATATGCCGCAAACTATTAAAACAACTAAAAAATTGTAAAGTGTGCTATGCTAAACTTGTACATACAGGTACAGACGTTTTGTCTCATCATAATATTATTGTTGCTAAATGCTATTCTGCAAAATCATTATACCGGCCTTCTACTGTATATTTTAAGGTATTTTCCGAAATTATCCTCCTCCTCAGTAATAATATTGCAAGTATGTGCCATTTGCGGAATATTGAACAGAAATTGTTTAATTTGATTATGGATTATGTTGAATGCATCTTTACTTGTAAAGACCACACATTAAAAGAATGACTGGTCAGTAGGTGTGTACATTTTTATATATATGCATATGTTTCTAACATAAATAAAGTATTGAAAGGTCTAGATAGTATGCAAAATTTCAAAGACCCGATAAAAAAATTAGCTTATACTAGATATGTAAAACACAATAAATTTAAAAGTGCGATGCAAAATGCTAAGCGCTTAGTTTAAAATGTCACATTGGCAATTGGCAATTTTATAGTGTATATAACTTCTTGGATTAGTTATGTTGTTATCAATTTTTACGTTTATTTTGTGTACAACACTACTGCACATGTTTTGATGCTATTTTATTATATGTACATACGTATTATAATGTTACATATGTCTTTTCTAATGTTAAGTTAATTATTTACTTTTTTTTACTATCACATATACTTATCCTACACTAATGGATTGCTATTATTTTCAATAAATACAGAGTAAGAAACTGGTTTTATTATTTCATTCCATTCATTCATTTTCATTGTACATATTTTTTTATTTAATCTTATGTGTTAATAAGCAAAATAAATAACTTTCGTTGCAGAGAGCGGTTTTTAATCATTTAAATGATGAAACACCGCTCTATGCAACGGAAGTTATTTATCTTGCTTATTTTACAAAATGTTACCGGGGATTTAATTCAGATTTACATTTCGCGGTGTTTTAGTAGTTCCATTTTCCGTCGCCTCAGCGCTGAAAATTGTTTTGCACATATATAAGCACCTTCCCATCTATAAGTTATCTATGGTGTAAAACATACGTTGTTGTGTTCGGTATTCATTTTCCATATATATAAATGTCTTTGATGTTTGTCTTTCGTAAATTAAAGTATTGAAACTTAAGTATACTTGGCGTTTTGCTCAACAGGTTATGGGCCCAGAGCACTAAATGTTTTTTTAAGTTTAAAGAAATATCACAGTACGTAGATAGGTTAAGAATCAAAAAAAAAATGGCTTCGAGTATGGTGAAAGACAAATATGGTATAGAACAATTTAACGGTAAAGATTACGACCACTGGAAATTTAGGATGGAAATAATCTTGGAACAACAGGAGGTAAAATGTTGTATTAAGAAAGGGTTTGAAACCGAAAGTGACGCCGCGAAAAAGCTAGATGCAAAATGTAAATCGATACTAATCCAATGTATTGCAAACTCTCATTTAGAATATGTCAAGGAAAAGGAAACAGCTTTTGAAATGTGGTCAGCTCTAGAAACAGTATTCCAAAGAAAAGGAATTGCAAGTCAATTGCTTCTTAGAAAGAAGCTGCTGACGATGAAACTTAAAAGAAAGCGACTCGTTAGAAGAACATTTTATGAAGTTCGAAACAATAACGAGAGAGCTAAAATCTGTAGGTGGTAAATTAGAGGACGTGGATATAGTATGTCAGCTTCTGTTAACATTACCGAGCTGGTATGACCCTATTGTAACTGCACTGGAAACGTTGGATCCACAAAAATTAACCTTAGAGTTTGTAAAATCCAAATTACTTGACCAGGAACTGAAGAAGAATAGCACACAATTGGAAGATACCAGGGCCGCATTTAGCTCAAAATTTGGAAACAAGGGTTCGAATTTCAACAAGAAGACAAATCAAGGAAAAATATTCAAGTGCTACAACTGTGGCAAACCAGGTCACAAAAAGGTTGATTGTCGGTTGAAAAAGCAAGTAAATGAAGCAAGAAATGAGGAATCACACATAGCATTTGTCACAGGAGGGCAGTCCACCGAAGCAACTTCAGATGACATCATAAAGTGGTATATTGATTCGGGAGCAACTGATCACATGGTAAATTTATGTAGTTATTTCAGTGAAGTGAAAGAAATTGATCCTATGAAAATATCAGTAGCAAAGGAGAATGCATCATTAAGTGCAACAAAAATCGGTACTATTAATGATGTATTGTATGTTAAAAATCTTAGGCATAATTTATTATCTGTAAATAAATTACAAAAGGGTGGTATAACAGTAATATTTAAAAATAATAAGGTGTTTTTAAAGAGAAATGATGAATGTATTGCTGTAGGAAAACTAGAAAAAAATTTGTACGAAGTAGAATTTAAATTATCTAGAATTGTAAAGGCTCATGTCTGTACAAAAACTAGTGATGTTCAATTATGGCATAAAAGACTAGGTCACTTAAGAACAACCAATTTATTAAACCTTTCTAAACAGAATTTAATTAACATACTGAGTATTGATAGTAATGATGTAAATGAAATATGTAAAGTGTGCGTTGGAAGTAAAATAGCAAAATTACCTTTTTCAAAGCAAAACAAACGTAAATCGAAGCACGCATTGGATATTGTGCATTCAGATGTTTGTGGACCTATTACTCCCACCGCACATGATGGAAAAAGGTATTTCCTAACCTTTTTAGATGATTTCACTCATTTTGCTATGGTTTATTTATTGGAAAGTAAAGATCAAGTGTTCGAATATTTTCAAGATTATGTAACTAGAGTTGCAAATGTGTTTTGTAGAAATATAAATGTCTTAAAATGTGATAATGGAAAAGAATATGTTTCAAAAGTTTTTCAAAGTTTTTGTAGGACCAAAGGCACTGAGATTCATTACACTATACCATATACTCCTGAGCAGAACGGCGCTGCAGAGAGACTCAATAGAACGTTATTAGAAAAAGGTCGTGCTTTAATACTTGAATCAAATTTAAGCAAAGAAATGTGGGGCGAAGCAATTTTATGTGCTACATACCTGTTAAACAGAAGTCCAACGTCAGCTTTAGGAACAGGCACTACGCCAGCTGAATTGTACTATAGCGAGAAGCCGGATTTAAGAAATTAAAGATTTTTGGTAGTGTTGCATATAACCAGGTACCCCAACAGAAGATAAACAGTAAATTTGACACAAAATGTAGAACATGCATTATGGTTGGGTATACGCATAACGGGTACAGGTTATGGACGTAGAGAAAAATAAAGTTGTGACCGCTAGAAATGAAATATTTGATGAAAACAAAACCATATCTGATGTTAAGAAGGAGCGAGATAAATCGATAATCATCGTAGAAGAAACTCCAAAGTATGAAGACATTGTGACAGTTTCAAATGAAAGAAAGGAGGATGATATTGAATCGACTATAAGAAGGAGCACCAGAGAAAGAAAGTTGCCAAGTTATCTTGAGGATTTTGAAATTGATTATGAAGCATTATCTGCAGAGTCTTTCGTAGATGACGTTCCCAAAAATCTAGAAAATGCGAAGTCTAGGTCAGATTATAACCATTGGAAAAAGGCTGTTGATGAGGAACTCAAAGCGTTAGAAAGAAACGAAACCTGGACATTGGTAAACAAACCACAAAATGTTAAAATAATTGACAGTAAATGGGTGTTTAGAATTAAAAGAGACGGCGAAGGAAACGTGCAAAAGTTCAAAGCCAGGTTAGTTGCACGAGGATTCATGCAGACAAAGGGTATGGACTATGATGAAACGTATGCTCCTGTAGCCAGGCTTACGACGATTCGTACACTATTGTCTGTCATCAACCATAAAGGCTTAATAGCGCAACAAATGGATGTAAAATCTGCGTTTTTACATGGCTTCATCAAAGAAGATATCTACATGCAAAAGCCTGAAGGTATTGATGATAAGGATAACCAAATTTGTAAATTAAAGAAAGCGTTATATGGACTTAAGCAAGCACCATTTTACTGGTACAATACCTTTGACACCTTCATAAAATCACAAAAATTTGAAAAATCTAAAAATGATGCTTGTCTTTATTTTAAAACTGTTGGTAACAATGTTGTATATTTGTTATTGTATGTAGACGATATAATTATCGCAAGTAATGAAAATAGCGAAATTGTTAGTTTGAAACAACAATTAAAAGAAAGATTTGAAATGGAGGACATGGGAGAATTTAGACGATTCTTAGGAATAGACATAAGAAGAACATCGGAAGGTATGTATTTAAGCCAGAAAAATTACTTACTGAAACTCTTAGAACGTTTTGGTATGTCCGACTGTAAAGAAACAAAGACACCCGCAAGCGCAATCACTTTGACAAAGGACGTAACCGAAGAATGTATAATAACTGATAAACCTGTTAGACAATTAATTGGTTGTCTAATGTACGCCATGCTGGCCACACGCCCTGATTTAAGCGCATCTCTAAACTATTGTAGCAGATACCAAAATAAGCCAACCATAGAATTATGGACATATTTGAAGAGGATTTTGAGATATATCAAAGGGACAATAGATTTAGCAATATTTTATGAAAAAGGAAACCACAACATGATTGTTGGATACGCTGATGCTGATTGGGCTGGTGATGAAAACGATCGCAAATCCACAACTGGAATTCCTTTCAAGATCTTTGGTGGCACTGTTTCGTGGTGTACAAGGAAGCAAAGTAACGTTGCTATGTCATCAACTGAAGCAGAATACGTTGCTTTAGCCGAAGCCGCTCGGGAGGGGATGTGGTTGCTGAATTTGATTCGTGACTTTGGTTATGAAAAGAAATTATTAAAATTTACGAGGATAATCAATCCTGCATAAAATTGTCTAAAAGACCTGAACATAAACGATTGAAACATGTTGATGTGAAGTACAATTTTGTAAAAGATCTAGTTAGGGACAAAGTGGTTTCAATTGAATATGTTCCCAGTGGGAATCAAATTGCAGACATTTTGACTAAAAATTTAACCGGAGAATTGTTTGTAAATTTAAGGAACTGTTTGGGGTTGAGATAGAAAATTGAGTGGATTTGATTAAGAAGGAGTGTTGGAAATAATCAATATCCTCTAATTTATCGTGTGTTGCATAGGTGGCGCTGTTCCTGTTGCATATACCACTAATATAACCATATAACGTAACTTTCTGGAATAGCATGTGTGTGTGTAAAACATACGTTGTTGTGTTCGGTATTCATTTTCCATATATATAAATGTCTTTGATGTTTGTCTTTCGTAAATTAAAGTATTGAAACTTAAGTATACTTGGCGTTTTGCTCAACAGTTACTATAATACTGAATTTTGATATCATCTGTAGACGTAGGTTAATTCTTTTCTCTTTCGGTAAAATGTCAACCTTGATTGGTTGAGCCGATTTATTTGTGTTTTTTTTGTAAATCGAATTTAGTGTAAGCGCGACGGCTCTGGTGATCACTGAGAAGACGTGCGACCTTGACCATGGTTGTCAAGATATAATTGTATTTTTAGTGTATATATTTTTTTCTTACGGGGACACCTATGTACTCTGTCTTGTGACGATTTTCCCTCATCCTGGTATTCTGTTTTTAATTGGGGATTTGCTTATATGAACACTCGAATATATGTATATCCAACTGAACATAAATGAACACATATGTATGCCTTGGTTGACCAGTTATAATTATATTTTATAGTACATATTTTTTTGGGGTTTTGTCGACTTGAACAAACGAATATATATATCAAACAATTTTAACTGTTCACTTTGGTGTTTTCTTTTTCCCTCGAACTCCTTTTTTTTCGGCCTGACTTCAGACATCCGCCTTTCTCGCTTGGGGCATAATCCTGGACGGGGTCCTTTTTCTCCACGAGCGAGTGGCGCCTATAAGTAATTTTATCGTTACCATCGATACTCCCACACCCAAGCCGCAGAAGCAGCTGGCAACCCCGCGTGATAGGAGAACAGGTAGGTCTAGAACGGAGCTCGTTGTGTCGTCGACATTGTTTCTTTATCTAGCTATTCTGGTAAAAGGCGTTACACCGTTATAAAATGTCGCGTAATGCAACAAAATATTAATGTTTTAGATATGCACATTATTAAATTTGTATTTAAAATGTATATATACCTGTAGTTTGATTTTTATTCCTCATAATTTCATTTTACATACAAAACTTGAGGGTGCTTCAGACATATGGCCAAGACGTATATGCAGGAAATTATTAGACTTTTACGAGGAAGCTGAAGAAACATCGCTAGATATATATATAAATGCCTTAAAAAATTACTATTGATGCCAATCTCAGCATGGATCAAATAAGTGCATATAGTGCAGACAATGCTTCTGTCAATTATGGTGCTCATAATTCTGTATATCAGAAATTAAAAGAAGAAAATAACCATATTTTTTAAGTCAATTGTTATTGCCATGTAATAAATAATTGTGTGAAATATGCATTAAAAGGCATCCATGTTGATATAGTCATAAAAATTTATAATGAGTTCAGATCATCAGCATTAAAAACACGGTAATTGAAAGAATGTTGTGAGTTTGCTCAAATACAGTATAAGGAGCTGCTAAGACATGTACATACCTACAAGATGGTTGTCACTTTTGCCAACTATATATCGCCTTATTCAGAGTTGGCCTGCTGTGAAACATTATTTCTTAAAAAAAGGTCCAAACAACTGCCACAAGGTGTTATGGGACTTTATTTCAGAAGGTTGCTATATCAGTGACATAAATAATGGGGAATGTAAAAAAGAAGGCAAGAATGACTGTTACCTCTTCTTCTTAAGTAATGTGTTGCCTGAAATGTATCATGCCTGGCGAAGTCTTCACGATCAATTAAAAACTAGGATGGACCATCTTTAGAAAAATTGATGGAGAAGAAAGAAATCAATTCACATCACAGGTACACATTTTTCTTCAAAGGGAGATATGATTTCGGTCCCAATGGATTCTATAAAAGGTTTGAGCTTTTATCGCTCAAATTGGAGGAATTAGAGTTGACTTAGGAAATGCTTTCCGAATTTCCCCAGATATTGAATATAGAGGACTCTGTTAGTATTGACTTCATTTATACAGAGCTTGCATGTCTGAAAACTATGTATAAGGCGTTTCCGAAAGACTTGCCAAGCGACGAAATATAGGCCTATTTCTTCAGAAACATCCACAAACTTTACAAATTTAAAGAAAGTAGTTTGTTTTGTTCCTTCAATTCCAACAAGAAATGCCTTTTGCGAAAGAGTATTTATCCAACTGAATAGTTTATGGACTAAAGAGCGAAACCGAATGTCCATGGATTTAATCAAATCCGAACTGCAGACTCGTATCAATTTTGACGAGTCGTGTTCAGAAATTTTATAACTTTTGCAAAGCTCTGACGGAGAAAAACTGATAAAACTCGCAAAATCCAGTGATAAATATTTAAATAAATGAACTATTCGTAATTTTATTTTTATAAGAGTTTTTTATTTATGTTAAGACTTATTGGATACGCTATCAAAACATAATTAATAAATGTATGTTTTTGAAAATAAATGTTTTATTTAAAGTACATATCCTTCGAAAATAAGAAATATACATTTTTGTATGAGTACAAAACGCATAGCGGTAATGGGCGGCAAAGAACTACCACGACCCCATACCGTTGTCCTAGAATTGTCCCGGATTTTATAAGTTTCCATCTGGCAACCTTAATTACTTATGATATTGTATAATAAACAAAAGTAGCAGTATTTCTATTTCGATATTAGCTTAGTATCAATCTTAAATGATATATACAAAGGAAGAGAGAACTCAGTTAGTGACATGGTATCTTTCGGGATTCAGTTTGCAAAGAACGGCTGACGTGTTTCACGTTACCTACCCAGACAGGCCAGTACCAAATTCGTCAACTATATCAAGGTTCGTTTCAAAATTTAAAAGTCAAGGTTGTGTAGAATTAAGTCATAGAAAACGAAAAAGACAAATACTGCAAGAACTGAGACACAAACAAATCAGTTGATCGAAACAATCGAAAATAATAATCGACTTTCTACTAGGTACTTGGCAAAATAGTTGGGAATTAGCAAATTTAGTGTATTCCGACTCTTGAAAAGTGAAAAATATAACTGCTTTAAATTTGAAAATCATCAAGAACTTAGATTCGGTGACAATGAGAAGAAGACTGTTTTCTGTGAACGGCTATTTGAAATCATCAATAATCATTGCTTTTTTTTTAATTGTACAGGGTGCGGCAGCATAACGTCCTTTTTTTAACTGCGCGCCATTCAGTCGGGTGATGTCGCAGCGAAGCGTTAGTGGTCTCGTTCGAGAGGCGGAACCATAAAGTTTTGTCCCGACACAGTTCAGTCGCCATCATGCGTTGGAATAGTGAGGAGCGTGCGTTTGCCGTCGAGGCCTACTTTTCGAATGGCTGTTCTGTAATTGCAACCCAGCGGGCCTTTCGGAATAGGTTTAATTTAGCACCGTTGGCCCCTGTTCTGGACCGAAAATCCATTGTTATATGGGTCACTACGTTCAGGCAGACACAAGTGTGACTAGACGAAGAACTGGAATCCCGCGTCCCATTAGATCACCTGAGAACATTGAGGCAGTGAGAACTTCAATATTGCGATCACCACGGCGTTCTGCGCGCAAACATGCATCTGCCCTTGGATTTTCCGATCGTTCAGTGAGGAGAATTCTTCATGATGATCTCCATTTCCATCCATACAAGATAGCGATTGTGCAGGAACTTTCTGAACGTGACTTAAATTCTCGGAGGAACGCGTATGAGGATCTTCTGGAAAACATTCCTGAGGACGCTGTTGTCTTTTTTAGTGATGAAGCCCATTTTTATTTGTGTGGAACCGTCAACAAACAAAACATGCGCTACTGGGCTGAAGAAAATTCTCGACAATTGCATCAAAGGCCTTTGCATTCACCGAAAGCCACAGTGTGGTGTGCAATTTCCTCAAGTGGAATTATTGGTCCCTGGTTCTTTGAGGAAAATGAAGAAACAGTCACTGTAAATTCAGACCGGTATGTAAACATGTTACAGAATTTTTTTTCCCATGGCTAGATGAGTCGAACTTAGGGGACACTTGGTTCCAACAAGACGGTGCAACGGCACACACTGCAAGAGGATCGATGGCTGTTTTGAGGGAACATTTCCCAAGGCGCCTCATCTCAATTAGAGGCAATTTAGAGTGGCCGGCCCGCTCTCCTGATTTGTCCCTTTGTGATTTTTTTCAATGGGGTTTTTTGAAATCCGGTGTATATGTGAACCGTCCAAGGACCCTACAAGATTTGAGGACCAACATTCAAGAAGAACTTGCCAACATAATGCCTGATATGCTGGCAAGAGTCATGACAAATGCCAGAAATTGGTTAACTCAGTGTATGGAGAATGGGGGACGTCACCTACCTGATTTGATCTTCAAAAACTAACTAAAACAAAACTTTAGATATGTGCCTACATTTTATAAAAAACAAATAACATTTTTCTGACTTTTACAATGAGTTTTATTAAGTTTTGAAAAAAGCAAGTTATGCTGCCGCACCCTGTATTTACCGATGAAGCAGCATTTTCTGTTAACGGTGAAGTAAATCGAAAAAACACTCGATATTGGAGCAGAAGAAATTTACATTTGTTTAATGAATCTAGAAAACGCTGGGTAGGACGCGGCGGAGAAATAGCTTCGCCTCCGCGCTCGCCTGATTTGGCACCACTTGATTTTTTTATTGGGGTTATTTAAAGATACAGGTTTACAATAGCGAAATTGAAAACTTAAATCAGCTAAAAAATAGAAGAATTGAAGTTTCTGGAACAATTACAGCAGACACACTAAATTATGTTGTTACTGCCCAGTATGCAAGAGGACGACCGTAACTGCTATAGGAAGTTCTTTTTTGTTCCACAATGGGATCAAAATAGAACTTCCTTCAAAGCCTACTATGTGAAATGCCAGGAATGTTATGTTAGTAATTGATTTTTAGTACATCTCTGTGAGTTCTATAGGTAATTACAAATGTGACCATGACATAACCTAAAAATAAGGCGTGCGCCAAATCGTATGAGAGTGTGGACATTAGTCTATGTAGTTGTGCATATTCAACAATTCAATCGTTTCAAGATTCGTGTATCGACGGTGTGTTGTTTTATTTTTGCGGTTTGGGTTAAAATAATGGATAATTCGTAAGTATTAATATTCATTACTTGTTTTATTGTTGTAAGTATCAAATACAACTGTAAAAAGTACGTAATACGACTTCCTTCTGCTTTGAGTGGTAATTATTTATCATATTGTTCCAGAGCTGAAACCGAAAACAATGAGGGCGACCACGGTGGCGTAAAGTGTACAAGAAGTGTTAAAGAAGAGTTACAACATCTTAAGTCAAGTCATAGTAGCACCTTGGATCCGTCAACTACGACAAATATGAATAAATACATTCCCATGAACAGTATAGATGAAATAAAGACTTTAGAAGAAGTATTACTTGAGGAAGAAAATGCAAACCATTTGGTATATTTATAATTAAATTAATATTTTGTTATAATATATTTCGATTTTTAGAGACACAATTTAATTAAGGTGGGTGGAAAAGATGCCAAAGAGTTTACTTTTCGATGTTTGACACGTCTTTTCACAAATACTGTGGGTATAAAGTGTGCGTGGACAAAATTAAAAAACAATTTCGAACCGCAAAATTTGAAAATTATAGCTATATTAAGAGGTAGGTTAGAGAAAAACAGAGACTTATTTTTTAATACATATGTGTTTTCAGATGCTGTGGAAATTTCATTTTCTGACTACTAAGATAATTTATTTAAACGATATGTCCAAAACTGGTTCAGGCATTGTTCTCAAAGATTAAAAAGAAACTGCATTTAAACTAAAATAATATAAAATAAGAAGTATAATCTATTCTGACAAAGTAATATAAGAGTTTCATATATAGGTAGTTGTCTTTTTAATTTTCACCTTTCACTGGACTCAAAATTACACATTCTGTACTTATTACTCGAATTATTAATAATCCAAAATTATTGTTAGAGACAGAACTCAGAACAAATGAAATATACCGCGCGTACTTGATCACCACAAATATATTTATTATTTTTAGCATTTCAAAAAAAAGTTACAAACTTGCAATCTATTAAGAAATAATCAACCACGTGTTAAAGGATCTCTTTCATGAGATATAATACCAACATATATTTAATAGAACACTGTGTTTTCAATCAGAATATCAGATAGCTGTTCAATTGATACATTTTATTATATTGTAAAAAGAGATAAATTAGCATTAATAATTTCTATTGTTAATGAGTTGAGGCATTTTAACTCCCCTCAAATATCTTCGCTATTTTCAGTATTTCAAAGAAAAATGTTATAAGCAATTTTAAAATATCAAGGACAACATAAACATCTTTGATACCTTAACATTTCTAATAACATTTATTCGAAATGCTGAAAATAACGAAGATATTTGAGGAGAGTTCAAATCCCCCATTAACAATAGGAATTGTTAAGAACATTACAAATAAACCTCTCACAGAGGGAGTAAATAGGAATTCTTTAAAACGTCACACATAAACCTCCCATAGAAAGACGAATCGGGAATTCTTAAGGATATCACAAAGGAACCTCTCATAGAAGTTATGTATATTCAAGAACTCTATCTAATGTTCTAAATCTTGATCGCTGTTCGGTGACATAAGAGCAGCAGGGGCAGTTTTTAAGTACTCGCAGGGCATATACACCAACCTCACACTCACAAATGTGAAGTTTATATTACTGCTATGTAATTAACTCTTGCATACTGGGTAATTTTTATCATCGTTTAAGTCACTGTTTGGCAGTCAATGGAGGAATATTTGAAATTTTTTTGTAAAACAATTCAATAAACGATATTTATCGGAAATGTAGTTTTAATCCTAAAACACTACATTGAATTAAATAGGCTTTACTGTCAATAATTCGACAAAACAACCATGAAGATATCATATCGATCATAACTATTACATATTGCATTTTATGTGGGACAGTGGAAGTGCATAGTATTTTCGTATCTATGGTTACTACATTCATATATTGCAAGTTACATGAAATTCTGTGTATTTCTTTTTTATAAAAATTCTTATTATTTCAGGTCACGATGTTAAAAAAAATGGGTCAATCTACGGACTTGTTTTCGTAGGGAACGCACAAAAGAACACAAAATTGGGTCAAGCTGCGACCAAGAGGCGTAAATATGTCTATTTTGAGCAATTATTATTTTTGCTTCCATGCATGGAAAATAGACGAACGGAAAGTAACTTGGAACCGGATGATACACAAGATGATGACGATAACGACGAATCTGGATCTGCTACCACAGCTATACTTCGACGGAAGAAAAGACTACTGTTTCAAAGGCAACAGATTTAGATGAAGCATTAGTAAAAGCAAAGAGACTAATACCGTTGACGAAAATAAAAACAACTTCATCTCTTGTCCCTTCACTCCAAAATCTTACCGCAGAAGAAAAACTTGATGCTAAGATTGGTATTCTTAACATTTTTTTAACAAATAACACTAGCCAGACGTATTCAAACAACTTATCAACCATCGTGTTGTTAAGAAAAATAATTTTATACGAACGTACCTTTAGCATTAGATATAAAAAGCAGTTACTGAACGTAACATACAAATATATGTCAATATAATGTCATAGTAATTTAAAATATAGTTCTGTTGCAAGTGCCAGTGTTCTTTATTTCACATTATTAAAAACCACATATAACCTGAACACGTGTAACATAATACAGCAACCTTCGTCCGCTTTTCCTGTGTATCATCGAGGGACTTGCATCTCGTCTCCACCACAATCATTGCAACTTATACCTTGTTCTACTACAGCGCCATATGCCAACGATACAACCCAAACGTACTTTTCGAATTTTTCAGAGAATTTTCAAATTTACGATTTGTAATTACGCAACAGCTAAATATATAATTTTGTTATGTAAATTTTAATAATAAAAGATCATAAATAGTATTATTTTGTGGTATATCTTACCGTATCGTGACGCCCAATCTCTCCTCCACAGGTATAGAAAGTCTTAAATTTGTATCTTCTTTCGCTATTGCCGGTCCAATTAATGGAACAAGTTCATTGAAGCTGGTTATACTCATTCTATAAAATGCGAAAAATTTTTCCGGAAAATTCAATAATTCGGAACGGATTGTGTAAAACTTTCCTTGCAATAACCTACATGGGATGCACCCAATACTCTCTCTCTTTCTCTTCTTGATCCTTCGCTTTCGTTGTATAAGAGCAATAAGAGTTTTGGACATTTCATTAACTTTCAATTTATGACGATTTTCTTCAAGAGCAGCTTACCAACTAGCAAATTGTTTACGAGCAATCTGATGACTGTTGGTTGGTTTGCGGCTGCGCACTCACCACCAACCAGACTATTTAGTTGGCCCGATGTGCGCGCTACCAGCCCAACTTGATAAAACTATCGGCCGATAAAAAGTATGTAGTCTTCTGCGGCGAAGCTAACACGAGACGTCGTAAGAAATCTTCCTCTACGTCTACCTCTAGCTCGGCAGGATCTCCAACTCTGGAGAAAATTACTGTAAAGGCCCAGATTCATTCTTCAAGACCAGGCTACAAATCCGCTTTTGAAGCAATCTCGCGTGAGGCTAATGCCTCTAGGGACTCGCCTAAAAGGAAAAAGAGGGAACTAGATATTCAAAGTTCTGATAAGATAGAGACTTACAACTCTCAACCTAAGGGAGTTGTACATCGGGCTCGGCCGTCTGCTGAACCTTCAAGGGGACATGTCCGTTCTCCTACTCATTGGTCTTCACTTGATCACCGCTCTAACGGTGAAGATACCAGATCTCCTGGGAAGTCTTCTCTCTCCCTAATCAGGGCTCTGAAGGAAAAATTCCTCCCGTAGTCCTACGGGACAAGTCTAAATGGATCGCAGTTAGTTCGGAGATAGCTAGACGTAGCTTTAAATTCAATAGAGCCCAAAATATCATGGACGGAATCCGTATATTCCCCAGCACCATTGCTGACTACCGCGGAATCACCAAATTTTTTCTCTTGGACAAAATTCCGTTCCATACGTTCCAGCTTCCGGCTGAAAAAGTTCTAAACGTCGTACTACGCGGTACTCCATTGGAAGTTGACATCTTGGATATCCAGAAAGCCCTTGGGGAGATGGGATTTCATCCCGAGACTATCGTACGTTTGCGAAGACCTCGTAAAGGTACTCCTATGCCTCTCTTGCTGGTTAAGGTCCCTAAAAATGAAAAGAACATCTATTATCTATCATCTAACAGAAATTTTAAAGTTGAATGTCTCGGTCGAGACTCTTCGTTCAAGGCCGGATATCGGTCAATGTCATAGATGTCAGCGGTTTGGGCATGCCCAATCGCGCTGTAAAGCTCCCCGTAAATGCGTTGCCTGCGGGGGAGACCACGTAGCCAGCGAATGTGATAGGCCCAAAAGCGAGCCTCTGACCTGCGCCAATTGTGGCGAGAAACACCCAGCCAATTATAGGGGCTGCTCACGTTTTCCGCGCCCTAGACCGGCACCTGAGCGTGCCACTCCCAACAAGAGCCCTGCAGGCCGTGTAGTCCCGGGCAAGTCTTATTCCCAGGCGGCCTCTGCGCCCACTTGGACCTCGCAGAATAGGTTTTGTGGTACCCCTTCTTCAGGGGACCACGATTTTAAATCTTCTAAGCCGACTCGTGGAATATTGAGAAACACCACTGACAAGCCTCAGCCTGAAAGCTACAACATCGCTTTGATGTTGGACGCCCTTCAAGGCCTTCTACTCCAAATCGCTAAAGTAACCAATGCGATCAGAGCGGCTTATCCACAAGCGAGTTTGTCTTCATCATCATGAATTTTTGTATCAACAGGGACTTTTCCAAAATTAAGATGGCTGCCTGGAATGCCTGTGGTGTCCGCGACAAAAGTTTTAAAACTTTTAGTTTTCCTCTCGGAAAACAAGATAGATATTCTGTTCCTCGGTGAAACCTGGCTTCATCCAGGTGACCGATTTACTTTGCCTAATTAGAAGGTCTATAGATCAGATCGTTTGACCGGCAGGTGTGGCGGTGCTGCTATTGCGGTGCGGTCTCACTTTGAACACAGCCGGCTTGCTCTTAGCGGTCTCCGCTTTCTTGAGGCCGCTGCTATAGTTCTACAAGTTTGAGGTTTTGGGCCGTTAGCCCTTATCTCCGTTTACGCCTCTCCCAGTCGGGTTATTATTTGGACGACTACGTCCAACTGTTTCGCAGTGATACTCCGGTCATCGTCACCGGTGACCTGAATGCCAAGCATCCCTCGTGGGGATGTGCGACGACTAACTAGTTCGGTAGAAAACTCTTCTCCTTTATTTCTTCGAATCTGGTCGACGTGCATTTTCCGAGCACGCCCACGTATTTCAGGCCCGGCGCGAGGCCGGATATCCTAGATATCGCGTTCTCCAGGGGCATCTCTTTTCCGGTGTCCGTTGATAGTGTTGCGGAGTTGCCGTCCGATCACAACCCGATACTAATTTCTTTCGGAGGTGCAGCTGATTTTTTCGGCGACGGTCTTGTTCGGAGGGTTGATTGGGATGAGTTTGGCTCCCTTGTTGATAGGCTGATCGAGGACGTTCCTTCTGATATTGCGGACCCCCAACATCTTGAGGCCGCAGCGTCTGGACTCACGCGTGACATAACTGAGGCTCTCTCCGGGGCAACTACATCCTCTATCATAACAACGGAGAGGTGGCTCCCCTCCGACTTGGTCGATCTTTTGAGGGACAAACGCAAGGCTCGCTAAAGAGCGCAACGAACTCGCTGCCCAAGGGACATAGCGAGAGCTAATCCCTTGGCAAACACTCTACGGGAGGAACTGAGGGGTTTTCAGTGAGAGATGGTGAACCAAAGTGGCTTCTGTTTCTGTCTCCGATGGTTCTATATGGAAGCTGGCCCGTTCTCTCAAGGCAGCCGGCTCTTCTTCTGTTAATGGTCCCGTTCATGGACCTGAGGGCCTGGCTATGACGACGAGGGCAAGGCCGAGGCCTTTGCAGATCATCTCGAATCAGTTTTTTCGGGTGTCGAGGGTGATGATGAATTCAAGGACTCCGATAACGAGGTCGAGCGGTTCTTTGACAATTTGTCTAGTCTCTCCGGAGATCCCATCCCACCAACGGATGTCGCTGAAATAAAATCCCACATTAAGACCAGAAAATGTGGTAAAGCTCCGGGCTATGACGGCATTACAAATACCGCCTTGAAGAAGTTGCCGGACAGAGTCGTCTTAAGTCTTATGAACATCATTAACGCCATATTGCGGCTGAAGTATTTTCCGAACATCTGGAAGCACGCCCTTGTCACGATGATTCCAAGAGGGAAGAGACTGGCAAGGACAGTCTCTTCCCTCAAAACCACCGTCCGACTAGTCTGCTATCAAATCTTTCAAAGATCTCTGAGGCTATTCTATTAAACCGCCTCAGAGCGGAAATCGTAGACAACAATGTTATACAAGATGAGCAGTTTGGATTCAGGGAAGGGCTGTCCAGTGAGTTTCAACTCCTCAGGATAACGGAGGAAATTAGAAATGCCCTGGAAAGACGTGAATCGATGGGGGCAGTATTCATGGACGTGGCGAGTGCTTTCGACTTTGTCTGGCACTCCGGTCTTCTTTTAAAATGTTTTCTGTCGGGATAAATCCGAGCGTCGTCCAACTGATGAAGTCCTACCTTTGGGGTCGAACTTTTGCTGTCCGTACGGGCAGCACGGTCTCTGCCACCAAACCAATCCAGGCAGGAGTTCCGCAGGGCTCTCTCCTTGGGCCGGAGCTTTTTCTTCTCTTTGTTTCGGATTTGCCCAAGGCAGAGGGAACTGACGTCGCTATCTATGCCGATGACACGGCTATATATGCGTCATCGAGGTCTGATGCTCTCGTCTGCACGAGACTCCAAAGGGCGGTTGACGATTTCTTCTCCTGGTCTACCAAATGACGTCTGGCACTAAATCACGATAAGTGTGTGGCTGTCAGATTTTCTCGGAAAAAACTGGCTCCTCCAACTAATATCTATGTTGACGACGTACGCCTTCCTGGAGTCCAATTGTCAAATACTTGGGCATGACTTTGGACTCCAGATTCACCCTTAAACATCATTTTTCCGAAGTGTCGGCTAAGTTCAACGCAGCTAGATCGATCATCTCTCCATTTCTGTGCAGCAAGAGTTTACTGAGCCTGAAAATTAAACTTTTAGTTTATACTACTTTCTTGAGACCTATTCTGACTTACGACTCGGTAGTTTGGTCTAGCTCTGCGCTTCCGCACAGGAAAAAGTTTAACATCTTACAGAATAAAATCCTGAGATGTATTACCAAAGCACCCTGGTATGTTAGGAATGTTCAGATCCACCAGGACCTTAACATACCGACGTTACTTCACCATGCTGCCACACTAGCTGAAAAAACTCTATCAAGAATTTCCAGATCTAGCCACACCTTAGTCAAGGAGCTAGCCACCCTCGACCCGGATAGACCCCTTCCCCTCGTCAAGGTGAAGAGAATCTCTACCACGACTGAGATGATCTAGCCCTCTTTTCGTTATTTTAACTTCGCCTAAGTCGACCTTTCTTCTTTTTATGGTTTTTAGCATTCTTTTATCTTTTTTCCTGTTGTGACGTCCAGTATACACTAATATACTCTAATTTTCTTTATTAAAATTATTTTATTTATACATCGTTTTTATTAAACACGCATTGTGCCTGACTAACTCTTTTTTTATCACAAAATACAAAAGATGACAAAACTCCCAAAATGTTTCAAACAACGGGGATGGACCCGTACAAATGGAGGACAAAAAGGGTATAAGGGCATTGTCCAACCCTAGAAGGAGAAAGAAAGACCATAATAGTATGTAGTCTGCGGGGGACCTTAAAGTTAAACATTGATTTGTGCGTCGAAGTAGAAGCACATCCGTGTTTATACGATATAACACGAGATGATCGTTCGAAGCAACAAATTTTGGAGAAAGTCTGGGCCGAAATTACTGAAAAAGTCGCATTATTAGGTAAACAATGAATCTTATTTTTATTATGTATTTATACACACAGTGGTATTATTTATTTAACTTTGAGGTAAAATTTTATACAGTAAATACTAGTGTTCTCGGTCCACACAGTATTTCCATTGCCAGCTGATAGCCTCTTCTTCACTCAAAAAATAGTGAGCAAGGTAATCGCGGTATGAGACTGGCCGTTGATTTTCTAAATAAAAGTATCTCAGTTCCATGTATGATGGCCTCGTACTTTCTGCTTCTTCTCGATTGTCTTCTTCTACATAAGTACGACCTTCTCTTTTCCGTACAAAGTTATGTAGAATGCAACACGCTTTTATAATGTTTTCTCTATTGGGAGTCACAATGCACGATTTCAAGATTTGAAACTTCTGGCTCATTATACCGAAAGCACACTCCACAACTTTAAATATTCGCCTATAGGTTAGTTATTACTCGTTGCTTATATGGCGTCAAAAACCTAATTTTTTATGGAAACGCTTCGTCACCGATGAAATAGAATGAAAACTGTGAGGTGCTTTTATCTTTTGATAAGACTTTATTATTAGATATTTCCAAACCTTCTTTATCTATCCACTTGCCAAGCGTAGACTGACGAAAAATCCCCCCATCAGGTTCAGGTTTTAAAACGGAGTACATATTACCTTAGCAAGTATATGCAGTTTATTATACCACACACTAAGCTAGCTGTCGAATCTACTGGAAGTAACTTACCGCCTGTTCCTAGAGAATACTCTGAGCGCAAAAAGCAGCCATCGACACTAGAAGTAGGGCAATCATCTGAATGTCAAGACATCAACAGGGATGCAGACGTAGACGATGATTTGGTCAGTTTAGACGTAGAAAAGTCTCAGAATAGCGAGACAGATCACAACCAGCCAACAATTAATCCAAGATCTCGTCAATATCCCAGCAGAAGAGAAAAACCTTTGTGTTCGGTTGACCGAGCCTTTCTAGTGTATTTCCACCCTAGGCGACAAAAACCGAATTTTGATTCAGAAAATCCGTGAAAGTGTTTTCTGTTAAGTTTACAGCCAGAACTCGATCAACTGCCTAAATATCAATTTAACACGTTGACTGCGCCACGTGGCCCCGGAGGCATGTGCCTGCAACATGCCTCCGGAGATAGGGGAGACCGGGGATAGTTTGGACACGGGTATACAATGGACAGCTTCAAATTTCCCTCCTGTTTTTTAACTTTGTGAATTCCGCACTACCAACTGTTCCTAATGGTCGCAATGACTCAGTTGGCAAATGGACACGGGCATATGTCAACAGAGATTGATTCAGCACGTGATTCTGTTTTAATTTGTGTTTCGCTATAACTTTTAAGGTACGTAAACTATATTTTTTCTAACACTTGTTATAAGATTTGTTAATTCGTATGATTTTAACACATTATGATAACTGTCTAAAGTACACTAAATAAGAGTTTACTTAAAGATAATGTGTATCTTTTAGAAGCGGACGTAAAACATGTCATGGCGGCAGACGGGGATACAATGGACTAATGTCCATTGTATCCCCTGGCGCCATGTAATCACGGACATTATCTCATTCTATTTTAAATTATCTTATTTTATATGTATGTCTATTGTATTCTTGCGTAATTTTATGTGACACTTAAACTAATTTGATTTTTGTTTAGATGCCGAGAATATATAAAAAAAACCAACAGAGTCTTTCTGCAAGGAGATATGCAGCGAGCGGTGGAGGATGTTATGAACAATACTGGCAGTCTCCGTCAAATAGCTGAATTGCACGGGGTTACAAAATCTCGTTTGGCAATTTATGTCAAAAGGGCAAAGCAAAAAGGCTTAGAACAACTGTCTTTTACACCTTATTTTAAAAATCGTCAAATCTTTGGAGAAGAAATGGAAAGAACATTAACAGACTATTTACTAAAATGCTCGAATATGTTTTATGGGCTTACACCCAAAAAAACTAGACAGTTAGCTTACCAATATGCCGTGCAAAACTCGATAAGAATACCAGAATCGTGGAGAATTAAAGACCTGGCAGGAGAAGATTGGTTTTCTGGATTTATAAAAAGAAATTCGTCGTTGTCAATAAGAAGGCCAGAGGCAACATCACTTGCTCGAATGACAGCATTCAACAAGAGAACAGTGGGGGAGTTTTTTGATAAGCTTGAGAGCCTACAAAAAAGATTCCACTTTCAAGCACATCAAATTTTTAATTTAGACGAAACGGGTGTGACGACGGTAGCTTCCGTAGAAAAAGTTGTAGCAAAAAAAAGGAGAGAAGCAGGTTGGCCAGGTTACCTCAAGAGAACGTGGTGAGCTGGTAACTCAAGTTGGTATCATATGTGCCAATGGAAATGCCTTGCCGCCTATATGGGTGTTTCCAAGAGTTCGCTTTGATGAGCATCGTATGATGGGTAGTGCAGCACCAGGATCTTTGGGACTAGTTCACAAGTCCGGCTGGATGACAGCAGATAATTTTATTTTAGTTCTAAAATTCTATAAGGACAATGTAAGATGCAGTAAAGAAAAACCTGTTCTTTTGATCATGGATAACCATGAGTCTCATCTTAGTGTGGAAGCGATTAATTTTGCAAAAGAAAATGGAATAACTATTCTTACACTTCCTCCCCACACGTCTAATAAGTTACAACCTCTCGATCGCTGCGTTTTCGGACCTTTCAAAAAATATTATAACGAGGCTGTGAACTCATGGATGTTAACACATCCAAACGAAACGTTAACGATTTACTCACTCCCTGAGTTGTGTTCCCGTGCATGGGATCGGGCAACAGTTCCTGGAAATGTAAAATCAGGCTTTCGTAAATGTGGGATCTTTCCCTTTGACCGGAACATTTTTCAAGATTATGAATTTCTCTGCTCTGCTGTCTCGGACCGTCCGCCTCCGGAGTCCGAAACATTTCCTGAAGTCTCTACGTCAGTAGAATGCATTACGTCTCCCAGTGCCACGGGAACTTCATCGACTACTGATTTAACAACCAATACTGCTACGACCTTTGTTACGCCAAAGACTGCAGGATTAATTTCTCCTGAAGAAATATGTCCTTACCCGAAAGCTGGACCTAGGAAGACAGCCGTGAGAGGAAGGAGGCGTAGAAAATGTATGATTGCCACGGATACTCCGGAAAAGGAAGAGCTTGAAGAAAGACAGAGACTGAAGGAGTCTAAGAAAATCCAGGCGGCAAAGAAAAAAGTTGTGATACACGATTCTACAGACGAGGATGATGAAGAGATCACCCAGGATTCTTCGGAAGGAGAAAAGGTGGAGGAGGAAGAAGAACACCTTACCAGTGTACATGATGTTGCAAACGGGGACTTCATAATTGCGAAAGTTCCTGGTAAAACACCGCAGTCAGGAAGAAACTACGTGGCCTCTGTGCAACGTAAGCTCAGGGATGGGTTCCAAGTAGTATTCTATAAGAGACTACTTCCGTCAAACCGTTTCCAGGAGACAGAAGAGGAATCTTCTTTCATTATCTTAGACCAGGTCATTTTAATTTTACCAAAGGCAATTAAAGACACGCGTCCACGTTTTAAAGATATGGTTTATTTTAATATGAACTTAAGCGAATATAGTTTACAGTAAAAGTTGTGTAGTTTGTGACGTATTTTTAATTAAATAAATTAGTTTATTAAACAAAAAATGTCTCTTCTTTGATACTGTGAGATGTCCAAAGTATCCCCCGAGGCTGTCCATTCTTACCCCATGCCTGGGGATAGTTTGGACAACATGAGCTGTATCATTTTTCTTCTCTCCAAAGAAAGCTATTATTCTGAATAAGTGTTCGGTAACGAAATGTCGTCTATAAAGAATTACCACAACGATAGCTAAAATATGAGAGGGCTAGAACGATAAGTAAAAATTATATAAAATAAAAACCAAAAACTGTCCAAAGTATCCCCGGTCTCCCCTACCTGCCGCACAGAACTAATGTATATTCAATTGTTTGCGGCACATGCCCTTCACGACATCTTGCATGTAATCTGTTCTATGCAGTCAAAAGTAAGGTTACGGGTGAGAACAAGATTTTTGTTTTCTAAGTGAATTTTTTGTAACTGTTTAAGTTAATTGTTAGTTCATAATTGAACAACAGCCGTCGCGTCGCCCTGTCCTCAAGAATGCAGTATATGGTCAAGATTGCAAGGCAACTGGCGAAGATTGAAATAGAAAAAAATGTATTAGGTAGCAGTGACAATCTTGCAAAAGATATAGTAGCCATCCATCATCATCCCTATGGCGCTAGCGTGATTGATAGTAATAAAGTTCAAGAGGAAATTAATGAGAGCGATATGGAAATGAATATAGAGAAAACCGGAGAACTCATGGGAGAAGACGAATCGCCATTTTTATGCGATGAAAGTGTAGATGATCCCTGCAGTAGTGACGACTCGCTGCTTGACCGGAATTATATTCCAGATTTCTCGCCATCATCTGAAAGTGACTGTGAAGCTAATAGTAATGTAGAAACACAATTTGCTACATCAGACGTCGAGCTTCCAAATATTCCTTATAATGAGCAAATCGTTGACCCTAGTAATGATGAATGGCATGATATAGATGTTCCGAATGAAGAAAATATATTTTCACATAAAAGGAGTATACTGTCTAATATTGATATATCCCAGGTAAAACAGCCACTAGATATATTGAGTTATTTTGTCACAGACGAATTGTTAGACACAACAGTAACAGAAACCAACAACTATGCGTCTTATCAGTTAAGTAATCATCCATCTAGGAAATCTAGACTAAATTTATGGACGCAAACTAACAGAGATGAAATTAGAGCCTTTTTAGACGTGACAATAGCTATGGGATTGACACAAGTTCCTCACATAAATTTGTATTGGTCTAAAGATGACATCTTTTATAACAAGTTTATAGCAAGTGTTCTTAGTCAAGATAGATATCTGTTATTATTCAAACTTCTCCATTTTGAGAATAATGAGACCTGTGATATGTCAAATAGATTGCATAAAATTCAGAATATTGTAACGAAACTTCTTTTGAATTTCCAGAAGGTATTAGAACCTGGTAATATCCTTGTTATTGGCGAGTCTATGGTACCATTTAGGGACAGGCTTCGTTTTCGGCAGTACATTCCAAATAAAACACACAAGTATAGAGTGAAGTTGTACAAACTTTGTTCACCAGAGGGTTATATTTTTAACGTAATTATTTATACAGGAAAAGGCGAAACAAAAGCCCACTTAGGGTATTCTCAATCACTTGTGTTGAAATTACTTCAGTGTGTCAAAGAGAAGGCTGGTAAAATGTTATTTGCTGACAACTTTTATTCCGGTATACCTCTTGTTAGGAAGGAATATTTCCAGGAGCTGCTGGGAGGGGAAACAAATGTATATAAGAAACAGAAATGGGGAAAAGATAGGCAGAAAAATGAGGAACAACATATAACGATGATAGAATTAAAACAAATAATAGCAGAACTGAAAAACGGCAAAGCACCAGGAATGGACAAACTAACTACAGAAATGTTTAAAAACCTAAACGAAATTGGCATGACAGTGCTGCTGGAAATTTGTAACGCAGTATGGAATGAAGAGCAAATACCCGAGGACTGGAACACTGCTTTAATAGTACCGGTATACACTCCGCGACACTTGATTAAACGCAAGCATAAATATCTCAAAACCAAAGTTTCTGTAAGAATCTATAGAATTTTAAATGTACTATTACATACATCCTAATAGTTCTTGCAAATCCCGCCGGTACCTGCTGTTGGTAAGTACGGGGTTTAGTAGCGCTGGGGGGATTGAGGGGATAGGAGTAGAATTACTGCGACATTTGATTAAACGCACATCTGTTATCTCTGTGTAACCGATACAAGCAAAGTTTTTTAATCGAAAATTTAGTTAAAGGTGATAGAGTGAGCTTATACGAATAATTTGTCGTACTTGTATCGCTATGGGGCGCAAGAAAACGCTTACGGAAGTAGAAAGAGCACAACTTGATGTTTTAATCAACGAAAATTATTCAATAAGAAAAATCGCTAGACGATTAAGACGGAGTGATTACGCAATACGTAATTATCTCCGAGATAAGCAAAATTACGGCCGAAAACGGAAGGGACGGACAACAACGGCCACTACTGAACGGGAGAGACGGAAAATTATTAGAATAGCATCGAATTCAACGGCGACGGCACGTCAAATTCGGGATGCTGCAGGAACTTCTGCATCTGTAAGGACAGTGCAAAGAGTTTTAAAAAGGTCCCCCATCATTCGTCGGTTGAAACTGAAAAAAAACCGGTTTTAACTGCCCGGCACAGAGAAGGTCGACTAAATTTCGCGAGGCAACACATTCAATGGAATGTAGACTGGAAGAAAGTCATTTTTACGGATGAAAAGCGATTTAGTCTGGATGGACCTGATGGGTTTCAGTACTATTGGCATGATTTGAGAAAAGAAGCCAAAGTAATATCACGGAGAGCTCAAGGCGGCGGAGGTATTATGGTCTGGGCTGCAATTTCTTATTCAGGTACCGTAGAAATAATTTTTATTGAGGGATCTCTAAATGCTCGAAAGTACCTGGAATTAATCCAAAACATGAAAGGTGTAATTCAGAATAAAATGGACACCGATGACTTTGTTTTCCAACAAGATAATGCGCCAGCGCATAGTGCCCGGGTTGTAAAAGAATGGTTTGAGGACAATGACATCACTTTATTGCCGTGGCCGCCGTTGTCTCCGGACCTCAACATTATCGAGAATGTGTGGGGATGGTTATCCCGAAGGATTTACAGTGGTGGAAAGCAATTTCCAAATAAGGAGCAATTGAAAGTGGCCATTCTACAAGCATGGGAAGAACTTCCTTTGGAATTTATTCAAAATTTGTACAAGTCGTTACCAAATAGGATGGTAGAGGTAATAAGTAAGAATGGTAGCCATACCCATTATTAAATAAATTTTTTACCAACAACTTCTTTGTTTTATTTTGCTGCGTTTAATCAAATGTCGCATCAGTTTTTAAAATATTATTTATTAGTTAAGGTAAATTGTAGCAAATGTCCTTCTACTCTGGAATACTTACTTAAAAAAGAAGTAGATTACCGGTACTAAACATAAAAATTAAGGAAGTATTTTTTTAGCGAAGTTATAGATATTGCGTTTAATCAAGTGTCGCGGAGTGTATAAGCATGGAGATAGGCACGACTGTAATAATTATAGAGGAATAACTTTATTAAGCACAGCCATGAAAATATATGAACAAGCGGTAGATAGAAAAATAAGAACGACGATAGATAAAACTCTTGAAGAATCGCAGAGCGGGTTTAGAAAAGGCCGCAGCATACAGGACCACATCTTCACTGTGAAACAAATAGCTGAGAAGTCACTGCAACAGGGAAAAGACGTATACCTAGGATTTATAGACTTAGAAAAAGCCTTCGATAGTGTACCAAGAGATAAACTGTGGAAAATATTAGAGGAAAGAAAAATTGATAATAAGATAATTAGAATAATTAAGAACATCTACAAAAATAATAAGAGTTGTGTGGTGTACAAAAATAGAAGATCAGATGCGTTCTCAACTCGAGAAGGATTACGACAAGGTGGAGGACTAAGTCCACTGTTGTTTGCGGTGTTTATAGACGAAATTATGAAAAAATGTACAGCGAAAGTGAAAAAACTACACGTGGGATATAAACATCTACGAAGGGTAGACATTTCGGAAGGAGCCTTCGCGGACGATGTTGTGATTATGGCAGAAAATGAAAGAAATTTACAAGGAAATCTGCAAATATGGAACGAAGTTACACGAGAATATGGAATGAAAATAAATAAGCAGAAAACTAAAGTGATGGTAATTGGAGAGTCGAACAAAATGATAAACATTCAACTCGATGGAGAAACAATCGAACAAGTGAAAAGCTTTAGATATCTTGGAGTAGATATAGACGAACACGGTAAACATGACACCGAAATAAATAATAGGATACAAAAAGCTCTAAAATTATATTACACGATGAATACAGCATTTATAAATAAAAAAGAGATATCGAAGAAAACAAAAATGAACGTATTCGCAACTATTTACCGACCAATCCTGACTTTTGGATGTGAATCATGGGTGCTGACCAGAAGCCAAAAAAGTAAATTACAGGCAGCAGAAATGAAATATCTTAGAAGGGTGAAGGGGGTTACCAAAAAAGACAAACTACGGAATACACATATAAGAGAGGACTTGGACACGGAACCAATACTTGACTTTATTGAGAAAAGGCAATTAAGTTGGTGGGGACACTTACAAAGACTGAACGATACGCGACCAGTTAAGCAAGTGTGGATGTCCAAAGCACAAAGTAGAAAGAAAAGAGGAAGGCCAAGGAAAACATGGGATGGAGTTCTTGCAGAGATAATACAGAAGAAAGGAAAAACGTGGTTGGAAGCAAAAGCATTGGCGAAAGACAAAAAGAAATGGGCGGAATTTGTATATAAATAGTCTAGCACGTAACACAATGTGAATACACAAAGTACAGGGTAAATGTAATATATACCCCACACCATAAGGTAAATGGGGATTTGATAATATATATATATATATACCTCTTGTTAGAAACTTATTACAAGATAATGTGATGTATTGTGGGACACTAAGAGAAAATAAGAAAGGAGTACCTGCAGTTATAAGCCGAAAATGAAGCGAGGTGATATTTTTGGAAAAGAAAGAAATGGTGTAAGAATTATAAAATGGATGGACAAACGTCAAATTCTCATGATTACAAGCGTTCATCTCACTATACAAATTTGGTTCCAACAGGAAAGAAAAATAGAAGGGGCGAAAATACTGTTAAGCCCAAATGCATAACTGATTACAATGCGGCTAAAAAGGGTGTTGATTATTCAGATCAAATGTCGTCATATCACACAGTACTGCGTAGAAGCATTAAGTGGTACAGGTAACAAATAATAACACATTACTTATAATACTATTTTCTAATTTGCTTGTTTTTCTTAGGAAGGTCATATTTGAACTAATACTTGGAACATGTGTTGTTAATGCTTTGATCATATATATGTGCTCAGATACAAGCTAAGCGTTACAGAATTTAGACGACAATTGGAGTATTATTAGCAAAATGTTTCCTTTTATTTAATAAATACTTGTTACAGAGTAACTATCGTCATTAATAGTCGTTTTCGTAGGTTTAACTCGAGAGAAAATAATTTATCACGTTTGTGCTATACGAGTCGCCGGAGACTTGTGCTATTTGGAATAGACATAGAATACAACCAATATAATCATTGCCTGCATTGACTTAATAAAATAGTTTTTTTGTTCGCCTGATTACGCTTTTTACACTGCCAGTACACGCATGCCGCTAAAACCATGTGAAGCACCAAGTTCAAAATGGCCACGTATCCCTAGACGCATGTGTAGGGTAGAAGCACTAGTTTTGGACATGTAACCCGTTTTAGTCACTTGTATCATAAAACATTAAGTATTAAACATTTCAAACATTGTTTGAGGCAGAACCTTTTTGTTTTTAATAGTTTGGTTTTGGTACCGTTTAAACAGTGTAACGATAAATGATAAATTGTTCACCCTGTTTTATGAAAACGCATGACAAAAAGTCGCGAGGTACGGTTGCGGTCATTCTTAGTCAAAAGCGTAAGAAGTCTGGGTAAGTTGAAATTTCTGCAACATTTATATCCTATAAACAATCTCTTCCAAGTAACTACTGTCATGTATTTGATAAATCAAAGAATATTTTATAAAAACGAAATTAACCTCAAAATTATATTACAAAAATACATACATAGGTGTCCGATTTTGTATTTATGTTAGTTTTGGCCAGGCCACTGACTAAAAGTAGATATGCTCAAATTAGTTTTGGCCACAGTGGCCAGTTCTTTTTTAGAAAATACTGATATTGGCCAGAGTAGGTCCTTTCCTAATTAGCTGCAAAAAAAGTTATCTAGGTGCTTACCCATTTCTTAAAAAAAGAGTTTTTAACTGTTTAAGATACGTAACAAAAGTTAATTTTTTCTTACAGCGTACATTATGGGTAAAATTACAAGTAGAAATAAAAAAGTCTGTGTTTTCTTTCAATATACCGCTGAAAATTTAAAAGCCGTATTAAATGAAATTTTCCTTAAAAACAAATTAGAAGAAATAAACATGGCCACTCCTTTTAAAAATCAAACACCAGGAAAACTTGGTTTAAAGCATTTTTGAAGCGACATCCCTATTTGTCGGAAAAGCAAGCAGAATATCTAAGTAAAGCTCGAGCGAATATAACACTAGAAATAATCAAAAATTGGTTTCAGGAAACTCTCAAACTGCTTGGAAACGATGCTGATATTTTAAAGTATCCAGAAAGAATTTTTAACATGGATGAAACTTCTTTCTACCTAAACCCACAAGGAGTTTGTGTGATTGCTGAGCGTGGAAAGGACGCTTATGCCCAATGTGATAATAGTGATAAAGAAAATATAACGACATTAATCACAGTAACCGCTGCTGGAAACTTTGCTCCTCCTTTGCCTCTCCCTATAAATATGAGCGTTTGGGTGGATGACAGCAGCAATATTTTTCAAATATTTCACAAATGTATTCTGCCCTTTTTTGGTTGAACAAGAAATTACTTACCCTGTCGTTGTATTCTTAGATGGCCATTCATCTCATTTAAGCATTGTAACGGTTATACCGTTACTTTTGAACCGTGCTGTATTTCATCGCAATAATTTTTGCACTTGCGCGATAAATATCCGAGTTGACTTGGTAAGTTAAGTCAAATAAATTCCTTCTTCTCTCTCTTGGCGCTGCAAGCTCCACTGTCTCTTCCGGACGAGTACATCAGTCTTCGATTCGGTTAGTATCTTTTATCATTTCCTTTTCTTAATTATCTTTGTTAACTTTAACTGAGAGTATATACATTCCTTTTTGTTTTGAAATAGGATATTATCTGGTAGATCATTTCTTGGAGGTTTTGGTAGAAATAAATTTAACCGTTTTTTCACGTACGAAACATTTTCTGGTTTTCGTTTGTCGTGTTTGTAGGTTAAATTTTCCACGAGGTCGGTCAATGAGTGTTCCATACCTTCCAAAGAGTCCAGAACATTGTAACATTGCCCGGGAGAAAGACAGTGTGGGAGAGAGAACTAGAGAGAGAGGCTAGACACGTATCCTGCGTCTCAGGGTTTTTCGTTAAGAAGTAAAACAAGGTTAGGCCTTTTTTTTTAAATTGGTTTTTTTATTTCGATTAAAATATATGTAAAATCAAATCTTGCATAAATCGTGCTAATTGGGTTTTCTTTTAAAAAGCGTAAAGATAAAATCATTGTATAAATACCAGCTGGTTTAGAATCACGTCAAGTTGAAATTTTAGGTTTTTCTCATGTTTTTTTTTGTGTCTTTTGCACTGTACTCACAAATATAATTTTTTTATTTATAAGTATAAGTTTATCTGCTATTGCTTTAATAATATATACATACATTCAGAATGTTTCATCATTGTATTTTATTTAATTAGTTTAAATTATTCTTGTAATTTTTTTAAAAAAAGCTTTTCTTAAATGTTTAAAATTTAAACCGTTTATTTATTGTAAAATTTCAAAGTTATTTAAAATTGTAAATTGTTAATGTTCTAATTTTCTTTTAAATAGTTTTGTAATAAACATTGTTATTAGTTAATTAGTGTTTCCTTTATTTATTCTCACTACACGCACCTAGCTTGAGAGCTCATGTTACTATCGGGGAATATGCACCCCTATTTAAAAATTTGCATATTGGCGCCGTTTTTTTAAGCCTCGTAACCCGCTGAGGTTTGGGTGATTTAATTTTCATTTTTAAATTTTAAATGCTTATAAAGTTGTTATAGCATACAACTAAGCCGATTTTGCCGTGAAAAAAAAATTATTGTGGTTTGTTTGTACCCGAATACGACACATATTTTGCAGCCGCTAGATGTGGCACTATTTCGACCCCTAAAAGCAAACTAGAAAATTGGAGACTCGACCACGATGGGAAAGAAGTAAAAAAATAAGGGATTCCACGAGTACTGAACAACTTAATAATGGCAAATTCATTTAAACAAACAATTGTGAATGGATTTCAAGCATGTGGGTTGTATCCGTTTGAACCCGAAAATGTTGATTATTCAAAGTGTGTGCTTAAGAATGTATCCAATGAAGATACACATCAAGAAGTTAGATTGCCACCAAGCCAAAGCCATTTAGAATTTATTGAAAAATTAATACCTGACGTGATTCTGGAAGATTTTAAAAACTGCAAAAGTCTAAATAAACAACCTGAAAACATTACATCACACATGCTTTATGACGTATGGTTACTGATCAAACAGGATGACAAAAAAGAAATGTTTTCTACTTCGATGGAGCCCCAAAGCGAGCAATTCACCGGAAATCTAGAATTAGACATTCGTTCGAATTTCCGTTTCCGGAATATGGTCATTTCGATCACGACAACCTTTTGGAGAATGACTTGATTAATACGAAAAATGATCGTCAAGAACATTTGGCCGAAGAAGAAAAAATAGATAATGAAGCGTCCGACAAAAATAACAATTTTGAAGAAGAGAAAGAACCACAAAACTCTGAAAAAGAAGATTAAATCCCACGTATCTTAGAAAAACTCAACGAAGATAGCTCCATAATAATTTCTACCGCACTGATTGAAGAAAGCGATGAAATCAATAATAAAAAAGGCGACATGAAATTCATTGACAAAGAAGATATCAAGAAACACGCCACACAATATGACAGAAACCAAAACAAAACTTTTGAAAATAAAAATAAGACTGATCAAGAAGCTAAAGATAATATCTACAAAAAAAACGACTACTACTTCTGTATAGAATGAAAACAATGACACATACAGTGACAAGGAAGAAAATATAAAAGTGACAATCAAGATTTGACGACAAACTGTGCGGAAAGACAAAAAACAAAATATCGTTAAACAAACCAAAGGCGCGAAATTCTGTGATATTACTGTGATAAATCGCCATAAGAAGACTATTCATATTTTATCAAATATTTTAATATATCCGTAAGGTAATTCTACTTCGAAAAATAAGAAAAGTAAAACCCGAACAGCAATGCCATGTGTATTAACTGCTGATAATTGGCTAAAATTAACAGGCTAAGTCAAAAAGAATTAAAGTAATGAATTCTAAAAAAGATAATACTAACAAGAATGTGATTGAAGCAGAAGATAAAAATAATAAATCTCAGGAAAAGATATGAATACCGAGATACGACAAAGTAACAACACCGAATACCAGAAGAGCAATATCCTAGAACAAGAAAATAATGCAGAGGCTGGCATTCCAACTGATATTTCAGAAACTTTTGATAAAGTAATAAAACCAACAGTAAGTTTCTTTAAAAATTATTAGTTTAATTTTTTATAGTACTTAAATGGTAAAATTTTTGTAGCTTGGAAAACACGAGATAAAAATTGGCAAGTTTGTCATTGATCACTATGAAGGTGAGTTTTTCCCAGGAAAAGTAATTAAAATGGACAGGGGCGGCTTAAGGCCCGGGCGACTGTCCGGGGCGCCGCTCCGAGAGGGGCGCACTGTCGGCAGATAAAATAATTCACGTTAATAAAAATAAAAATAAAGGTGAACTTTGGGCAATCTACTAATAAAACGATATTATGTTATTACATAATGCGCGAATCTTGTTACTTGTATGAGCTTTGTTTAGGTTCTTTAATTTAAACTGATTCCGACCCTGCGTAGAACGGATCTGAATCGAAGAATTTGAGAGAATGTTGAGGCTAGATTTATATTAAGAAATTTGTATTTGGCCCAAGTGACGTCAGGACAACCTGCGCAAGAGCAGGCATACCCATTCTTCTTATACCATGATGGCTAAATGGCTATTATGTTGTGTCATGTCAGTCTCGTGCCGAGTGTTCGCATAATCGCATCGCCGCTCCGCACAGTGCATAGGAATTGTCCTCGAGCTCGGCATTAGAAGTTTTCGTAAATATGTCTGAAAAAAAGAAGCAATTTGGTTCATTTTATCGAAAGAGAAAATCGCAGAAAGCTGCTGAAGTAGAAAAACAAGCTACTGCAATAAAAAAGTTTATCTTTACTGGAGGCGCCTTCTTTCAAACTCAACATCATTATTTTTATCCGATTCGTCTCAGGTAAGCACATAGTAAAATAATAATAATACCAATAATCGAGAGGAAGTACTTCGACCGTACTACGTTAGGAAGAATCAAATTTCGTAAAAAACGGGACTTCGGTCTGTATTATAATATCAAAGAGAAACTCTTTTGTTCAAAATCTCTATATTTCAAGGGGCAAGGATCATAAGAAGTGAAGTGGATCGCTTGAAAGAAGTATTCAAGCGCTTAGTGTTGATGATTGAGTTTCTTGGTTCACAGAATTTGGCGCTGCGCGGTAGAACTGATAGCCTTTATTCAAAAAATAACGGAAATTTTTTAAAGCTGTTGGGAATGTTTGACTCAATTATTGCTGAACATTTAAGAAGAGTTACCTCGAAAGAATCGTATGTTCATTACCTAGGTAAAAATATACAAAACGAGATCATTGAAATGCTACATTTAAAAATAAAAGAGCGTATTTTAAATGAAGTTAATTAGTGGACGTATTATTCCATAATTTTAGACTGTACGCCTGATGTCAGCCATACCGAACAGATGTCTGTAGTGATTCGATATGTTTGTTGTGAACCAGGAAAAGAACCCTGCATTAAAGAACACTTTTTGAATTTTATTCCTGTTGCAAGTTCTACTGGAGAAGCTTTAACAGAGACCCTTTTGTCATAACTTGAGGAATTAAAGTTACCTGTGACTAATATGCGTGGTCAAGGATACGACAATGGAGCTAATATGAAAGGGATGCAGGAGTACAGAACAGAATTTTAAGCATGAACCCACGGGCATTTTTCGTTCCATGTAGCGCACATTCTCTTAACTTAGTTGTTAATGACGCAGCTTTGTCATGCAGCGAAGCGGTCAACTTCTTCAGTATTTTACAAGAAATATATAACTTCTTTTCTGCGTCTACTCATAGATGGGCAGTCTTAAACAAATATGTTACATCGTTGACTTTGAAGCCCTTAGTAACACCAGATGGGAAAGCCGTGTTGATGCCGTCACTCCTTTTCAGAAGACTGTAGAACTGATGCGTATGGAAAGAATGCTGCTCTTGGAATGGCTCGTAAAATAAAAAAACTTCAAGTTTGTTTGTTGTTTAGTTATTTGGCACACAATTCTCTTCAGGATCAATATTATCAGTGAGGAGCTTCAGAAAGAAATGACAAATATCTCAACAGCAATTCAAATGATTGAGAAAATGAAAAGTTATTTTAAGGAAGTGCGCACCGAGAAAGGTTTTGAAGAAATATTGGTTGACGCAAGAGTTGCAGAGAATCTTGAAGTTGAACCAACCTTTCCAATTGAATCTCTGATAAGAAGAAGAAAAAGAAACCGTCAATTTGACTATGAGTCACAGGATGAACCAATTGTGGACCCAAAAATGGCTTTTAGAAGTAGCTGTTATTTTTACGTGTTAGATTGTGCTATCAATTCATTAGAAGATCGTTTTTCCCGACTTACCAGTCACAATCGTATTTTTGGATTCATGTACGACATAAAATATGAAGACAAAGATTCATTGCTGAAAAACTGCGCCGATTTACAGTTGGCACTAACAGACGGAGACCACTGTGACATCGAAGGTTTCCAACTTTATCAAGAACTGTTGGTGCTCGAATCTTTATTGCCTCAGCCCAGTGCGCGTGGGTGTGGACCACGGGAAATGTTATCCTACATTACAACTAACAAACTGAGTGATAACTTTCCCAATATATTTATAGCTCTACGCATTGCTCTCACACTCCCAGTTAGTGTTGCATCAGCAGAGAGAACATTTTCCAAACTGAAGTTGATCAAGACCTACCTGAGATCAACGATTTCCCAAGAACGACTGGTCGGATTAGCCACAATGTCAATAGAACATGAATTATTACAAGAAATAGACATTGACTCATTTATTAGAGATTTTGCAGATAAAAAAGCTCGCAAATGTTTTTCGTAAAAAATATTTTTATTATTTGTTGTTGTTTGTTGTTGCTAATAACGTACACTAATAAAATTGTCAAAATGTCCTCTCGCCCGGCTAGAAATTTTACCTTGAGCCGCCCCTGAAAATGGAGAACAACGGTTGCAGTGCGACAGTTATGGAGAGAAGTGGAGGAACAAACTGGAAATGGCCAAAAAGACCGGATGAGATTTTCTACGACTTCCAAGATGTTAAAGAAATCATCTCCGAACCTCACCAAAAAAATATCCGAGTGATATTTATTGTTCCACAAATTTCTAAGTAGGGTAAGAGTACCGGATATGGACATGTACCCAATCATGGACATGCCTGGCTTTTATAATCAAAAACAAGAGTTTGTGATCTCATAGCGACATCTGTATTGCATGTGCATGTTACTATATGTTTTAGTCGCCGGTATACACGAAAACAGAGAGCTTGTAATATAACTGGTTTGTTTCACGACTGAAAATTTGTGTGTGCGTCGTAGAGCGAAGCGATTTGCTGCCATCCTTGACAAACGGGTTAAGAAACGCAGGTTGTAAAAATAAGGTATTACATTTTAATTTTTTTCTAAAATTGCGTTCTATTTAACTTTTACTACCGTAACAATATCACAGATAGTTGTTCAGTACTCAGCAATCAGCAAAAAGCTTGGAAAATAATTTTAGGTTAGGTGTCCAACACTAGCTCATTGGTTGGTTCAAATCCCCCAGTGTTGGACAGAGTGTCCAAGACCGGTGCATTCGCTCCTTTCACTCGTGATCCAGTATAGGACAGTATATGTTATATGAATGAATCTGCTTCAATTTAGTAAGGTCTTTCTTCTTTGGCAGAAAATGGAAAGTAAAACGCGGAAGAAGTATACAGATGAAGACATGGCAAAAGCTTTTTCTGCCGTAAAATCCGGAGTACCAGTGGCCACTGCTAGCAAGCAGTTTGCGGTGGGTAAATTTGTTGAAGTTATTGATGTCTTGTAGGATAGGATTATATTAGAGGTGCCACGAATTACATTACGAAACAAAATCAAGGGGATAAGTCCGGTTGTATGCAAAATGGGGCCATCTACAATTTTATCTACAGAAGAAGAAGAAAGAATTTCCCAGTGGGTAGTGGAAGTAGCTAAAGCAGGATTTCCAATTACCAAAACTGCTTTGCTGGATACTGTTGCAAAACTCATTAAAGAAATTAGAGACACTGCATTTATCAATGGCAGGCCCGGTAGAAAATGGTTCCAAGGATTTTTAAGGCGGCACCCTACCATTTCACTGAAATCTGCTGAAAAACTAACCGGTTATCGCGGTCTATTTACGGAAGCTCAGATTAGAAATTGGTTTGCGGAAGTTTTCTCGTATCTGGAAGTCAACAATTATTGCGATATTTTAGAAGATGGATCTAGCATATTTAATGCCGATGAAACGGCATTTGCGTTGTGCCCCAAGACAGCGAAAGTTCTAGCACCGCGTGGAGAAAAGAACGTCTACGATGTGAGCAGAACCTCCGAAAACGAAAATATTACGGTACCCATTACCGTGTCAGGAACTGGAAAATTGGCTCCGCCCATATCTGTATTCCCTATAAAAGGTTTCCGGCGGATATTGGTGGTTGGATGACTGGTGAAGTCTTCTATGAATATATGTGCAATGTCTTTGAGCCATGGTTGACGGAACAAGAGATACCAAGACCTGTGCTATTTTTTGTAGATGGTCATAAATCCCATTTGACTATGCAATTGAGCAACTTTTTACGTGCAAAACAGATAATACTTGTCGCCCTACATCCCAATGCTACGCATGTATTGCAGCCTTTAGACGTCGCAGTATTTTTTCCATTGAAAAGTAAATGGAAAACTCATGTTCGACAGTGACTCATGGAACACGAATCCGAACGCGTCAGTAAACAGAACATGGCCGAAATATTAGCTGATGTAATAAAAGAATCGCTAACTGAAACAATGATCCGGAATGGCTTTCGTGCTTGTGGCATATTTCCATTCAATCCGGATAATGTTAACTATTCCAAATGTATCACTAAAGTGAACAACAATAGGCAAGAAGTTCCAAACGAAAGCTACGAAAAAGTTCCAAATAGAAACCGTGAAGAACTCATAAATCATAAATTGTTTTTGGAGAGTTTAAGACCGGTGGAACTTTTAAGACAATTACAAGAGCATGATGCTAGCAAAGATTGGAGCGGTGAAGATTCAGTAACAGAACTTTATAACGTATGGAAGAAATTGGAAAACATGACATATAGGAGGTATATTGGAAGGACATGCTGGTGGTTTATGTGATGAAATAGAAACTCTAAGCCCGGAATTAGCAGATAATGAACCACACCTAAACTTAAGTACTGAAACCAATGGAGGAAACAATGCTGAAATGTTTGTAACGACAAACTTACAATGTAGTACTACCCCCTCTCCCAAAAATTATCAGGACATACCTACTACATCGCGCAACACTTTATCAAGCTGCTCTGAAAATCTATATTACATGCAGCAGTCGACACCCATAAAAATACCGGATGATATACTTACGACAGATCTAAGTACGGAAACAACTGATGCATCTCCATTCACAAAAGTCCTTTTTTGGCCAAAGGAAAAGGAAGAGAGTAGAAAACGCAGAGTGACAGAAAAAGTACCGTCCGTAGTGACATCCCAGTTGTGGCAGGAGTATTACGAAAAAAGGAAACAAAAAAGCAACAAAAGGAGAGGGAGATACAATCCAGAAAGCGTGCCAGAGAAGAAAAAAGGCCAAAGGGGATGAAGAAAAGAAAAGAAGAAGAACAGCAAGGAAACCAAACTGCGATGAAAGAAAAACAAATAAGAAGCAGAACTGCGATGAGAGGGTTGAATGGAAATGTTACAAATGTGAAATCTTTTGGAAAAATCAGGGCTTCTTTGAAAAAAATGTAAGTGGCTGAAATGTATTACATGTGAACACAGGGCTTATAATGTGTGCATTTCAAGGCAGCACTTGCAGAAAATTGAAATGGACACTTCCGGCGGTGAGTTCTTGTGTGACATATGCAACAAGAAAAATGAAAGCAGCGATGATGAACCATTTGATGAAGACGACAATATAATAGATTGAAGTTCTTTTTCAGTACCGTTAGTTATTATTGTTTGTGGAAAACCTTTTTATAACATTTTGCTAGTTAACACGGGTCGATGGCCGCAGTAGTTAGGCGGCTGACTATTGTTGTGAGGGGACGATAGGTGCCGGGGTTCAATTCTCTGGAGGGACGGTGACATTTTTTCAGAGAGTTTAATCTCGGATCGACTTGCCATTCGCTGTTGGGAGCAAAGTGATTAATAGCGCGGCATCATAAAAGGCGATATGATGCTGTCACAAAGCCATTTAAAACACAACTTACACACACTAAAACTACACCGCAAGAGTTGCAGTGATAGCCAGACAAGTAATACAGCTTACGGAGCCACTGCAACTATGCACTCACATTAAAAAAAAAAAACAGGTAATAGTTACTTGAAATGTAAGATTTCTATTTTATTTCACAGTGTCCATAATGGGATCAGTATGTGTTCATATTAGAATCAGTGCAGTAGGTTTAATATTATGTATGCACAAATCAAAAACGGGAATTTTGATGCTACAGTATCAACGTAAAGGATTTTCCTATATCCTGGTATAAACAGAACTACTAAACACCTAGCCTTTCATGTCAATCTAATTCATTAAAGCGAAACATGGCCTTAAAGTGTCCATAATTGGTACTCTTACCCTACGCGGAATACGACTTTGTTTAGTTTGATTTCATATTTTCTTATTATTTATTATTAAGTTTTTTATACTTAATAAAAATTTTGTTAAGTAACAAATGAAGGTCAGTTATTGTCTTTTTTTATTTATATAATGCATTCTGCACATTTGAATGGTAGCCAAAACTAGAGAATGATGTGGCCAAAGTGGTATTTTAGTGGCCAAAACTGGCGAAATCGCTTAGCTCACTTTTAAATTGCTTTTATATTACTTTCTGTATTTTGCATCTCTTTTCGGGTATTATTTATTCCACTTTTGGACATGTAAAAGATAAATACTGAAATTTGCATTCAGCTATTTAGAAGTGGAAAAGAGAGAAAATATGCAATGTAAATTTTAGCTTAAAGTGGCCAAAACCAGTGCCTCTACCCTATCATAAAAATTAAACCTATCATATTTCTTATAACAGTCAACGTGTGAAAGTGTTCAAAAAGGCGCTTTCTTGTACTTCTATATGAGCTTGATATGTGACGTCTATTTCATCTTCGAGCATGGCATCCCATGACGGATGGAAACACCGCTCTCTAGATATGATTTCTAATACCTCTTCTCCTCTCTCGCAAGACTGAAAGATACACATGAGAGTACCCATTCAACGGTGGAACAGATGCAGCAAAATGCACGGTGAACAGGAAAAAGGTCATGAAGTCGAAACGCTAATACCTACATACATATATCGTGTTTTGCCTTAATGTCATTCCTTAATGTAAACTTTGAATATTTTACTTTAAATAAAAATATCTAAATACTTTTACCTCAATGTTATAAAAGCCTTTCTTCAACCGTAATACATTTCCTGTAGTTAGTATCTCTTTTGTCTATTTTTGGACGCACAAGGTCCGACAAAAGCCGAAAGCTGGCTTTGGACATGCGATACATAGATTTAAACTTGCTTTCGTGACTTGCAAGTTCACAGGCACATATGAAAGCACCTCTATTTTCATTATTTTTTATGTATGCATGTACCCAAAACTTGTGATGAGGTTTTCTTCTTCTTCTGTAGTATGCAAACATAATAATTCTTTCGTCTTCACTGGACGACATATTACACGAGAATTAACAGAAGTATTCGATTGGAACTAGTGGACATGTACACGCAATTTCGGTCTGCATGATCAATTTTTTGCACGACTATTGATCTGGCCGATTACAGTTGGCCCGATCCGATGGACACCCGACCTAAGAAGTATAAGTGCCTAAGTTGCAATTATCAAGAAGAAATTGGACAACCTCGTTAACTTTGTGTTTGCCATAAGCATTCCACATCATCACTTAGACTTGTAAGAAAGATGAACAAACTTGGGTGCTTATTTGTATGATTTAGGATTCTCGTTTGTGAAAGCTGTAATAAGAATATTAGACATCTTGATTTGCTACGATATAGCCCGTAGTACATCCAACATCACAATGTTGGTGGGTGCCAGATAGCTTTAGTAGTGACCGAAGAGTCTCAGTATGAGCTACTTTCAGCGTCTTGTTTGGCACTTGTCATTGACATTTTAAAATTCCAAGTTTACGTCCCAGTAACTGCTGCAGTATAGGCGTTTACGTAGTAGGAGTCCAAACTATATCGTTTTGTTGCGAAGCACAATTGGAGGGATTTTCACATCTCTGCCAGAATCACCATATGTAATATCGGAGATAATGTTCCTAGAAATGTTTAGGACAGCACTAAAAGAACAAAGACACATGAGAGATATTCTGGTAAAATAACCTCAGTCGACTTCGTCGGTTTGAGATTATCAACACTACCAGGTTTAACAGTAGAAGTTGCCCATGAAAGAGAATGAACAGTAGCTCCTTCAATCAGTTGAATATAATAGGACGCTTGTCGTTTTGTATTGATTGCATATCTATCTCTATGGCGAGACATTTTGAATGTCAGAAGCTGTTCTAGTGACGCTAAGTACACAGAAGTTGGATGCGGCATCACAGAAAAATGATATTACATTTCAGCTTCTAATTATTATTAATTACAAAAACAAATCGGAAGTGCCGAACCAAAACTGCTCACAGCTAGCCCATAAAAGTACGAGCACCAAATGAATGCAGTTAAGTAAGTATGGTAATGATAAAACCAAGAACTACAGTACAATCATAAAAAAGAACTGAAACGCTTTTGTCAAAAATATAGCTTTAAATAAAATACGATAAAAGAAAAAAAAAACAGATAATTGATTAAAACCAAAAAACTTTTGTACAAACAAAATTATGACAAAAATAAAGGCGAATAAGCAGCTATAAAACAGAATAAAAACACTTATACAGTATGTAAAACTAAAATATAAAATTTTTTGATTAAAAAATAAATATAAATACTAATAAAAATATGTAAATATTGTTATTGTGTTTAAAATATACGTAGGTTTTATTGCAAAATATTCAAATAACAATAATATATCTCTTTAATATAAAATATCGTATTAAATGCGGAATAAAAAAGATAAAATAAAAAAGAAAATTACTCTTTGTCGCAATTTTCTTTAATGGGGCGTGCAGGTAGCAAGAAGGCCCTCATGCGCTCCTTTCGTAACTAACGACGAAAAAGCACCGACCAACCAATGTAATCTCAAAGAAAAGGAGTCTCGTGCTGAATTATTCCAAACTTCATAGATTCATAGAAAGGGTCGTCTAGAGACGATTGATCGCTACGAGTTACGGACGGAATATAATTACCATCTGACAAGTTGTACTTCGATGATGATTACGGATTCACCGAGTTGCTTTATTCTCGTAAGTTAAACAGGTACAACGTGTATAGACACTCTTACTCGTGTTATACCGAGGCATCGATCACTAAATCTTTTTAAGATTCACTCTAATGATCGTTCCAATATGAAGCCGTTGTATTCAACAAAGAATTTAAATTATCTTTTATCATGGAAATGATACTTACCTGGAAAGTATTTATACAATTAAAACAATACAAAAATCCCAACATTCATTTACTTTATAATTCAATTTAAAATGAGACAATAGATGTATTACATTGATACATACCCAGAAATAGCAGTTGCGCTTAAATTACTGGTTGTAGTAAAATACTACTGTTCTACAATATTTTGCATTTTACATACATACACTTACACATAAGATAAATAAATACATGATGTATCAAGAAGTCTTTTAAGTAATTCCGATTCTATAAATAATCAATTTAAACTAAAAACAACTTAATTAAGTGAAAATCAATATACGTTCTAATAATATTTAACTAAAACTAGTTCCTAAATACACAATGTATCTTGAAATTTTACACAATAATATACTGGTAGTAGGGCCAATAAGATTCAAATATTTAAAATTTTTTGGTCCATCTACCAAAAGCTGCATCGAAATTTAACTTAGGATCGAAATTACTAAATGGTAAAGTTTTTCCCATCAGCGGTCTAGAAACTTGGGGTCTATCACGACTAAACAATTTTGACTCAGATGAAGTTGTATTTTCATAACGATTACATTCGTATGATCGATTGCCAAATAAATCAACATCAAAAAATGCACTTGCACCAGGTCGTTTACTACCGAAGTTGGAACTGGTGTACAATCTATCATCGTATGGGTGCTTATCTGAATCTTGGGGAAAGGGGTTGGACAAACGCTGCTTTCTTGAGTTCTCAAGCTCTACCGTAGATGGTGATAAATTAGATCTTTCTGATAGCGCACCTTGATTACGTTGCTGTAGCAACTGAGCAGGTGTAAAGTGTGTTATGCTATGCGTCTTTAAAATAGCTTTAGGCGATTTTGGACATATATCGTTCAAATCTATTTGGCATCCAACATCGAAACATAAAGTCTCACTAGTTTGCGTGTACATGTTGTCCCGTAAAATATTTTTTCGTTTCTGGCATTCGTCACATTGACTTTTTTCAGTTTGAATAGCTATGCTCACAACATTTTTAAAACAATCTCTTTTACTTCAGTTGCTTGAATTTTTGACACTAGTTCCTTTGGTTCCGTCTTTTCCTGCACTTCTACTGAATTCAAAGGAATTGGTAATTCAACCGGAGGTGAATATTGTTTCGCTTGCTGAGCATTTCCGGGACTTTCACATAAATCGATAATTTCGCAACTGGTAGCTACATCAACAATTGGTTCTTTTGATACTTTAGTCAGAAGCTTATTCACGAGAATTGATGTGTCAGCCAATTTTGCGGCTCTAGTTTTAGATGTGTACTGAAATCTTACGATATGTACTTTTCTTAATGGACAAATGCCTTTAAGATCCATTATCTCCTCACGTTTTTCTGACGGTTCCTTAATTTTGAAACGGCCATCCCTACGTTCACGACTTAACAACTTTATGGCATTCTGGCACTGGGAAATTACTAAAAAATGAAAGAATGAAAAATATAGGACATCGTAGAAGCATTGAAATATAAAGAATTACAGTAATACATTTGTATAGGAAATTGTAGGGCTACCAACTAGAACAAAATGCGTTTATGATAATGGTGTGGCTGTAAGGAAATCACTATGCTACAACAAAGGCAATTTAAATTACTTTTAAAATTATAGTTTGACTAGTAACGCCCGTGTAAAAAATTATCATTAATGCCAAAAATTTGAAATCTTTTATGAGACATTTGAAAAAGCAATTACATATATTAATTTCAGCACGAAAAATTATTCTAAAAAACTGAAATATGTAATTCGTCAAATATTACGTAGTCCGTGTGCGTATCGTGATGCCTCCTCTCAGGTTTTTCTTTATTTGTTTTCAACTCACCTCGGCAAATGTGAAAACACTGCATCTTAAGTCAGTCTACAAATGCAGGTGTAATAATAATTCATAACCAGTCAATGTTTGTTGTAAGGCAAACAAAACACCGGTATTCTAACTAGTTTTCTCTGTTAAGGATTACACCAGCAGAATTAACAGGGCAGACATATTTTCCCCTAATTTCAACATGTGTTTCAACCGCATCTGTAGCAGTAGTGATGTCACTCACTCAAAAGCATCGATTAGATGCTGTCAAGTTGCACAATTATGATACAAACCAAACGATAAACGCTTGAAATGAATAAGTCGGCTAGTGTCAAAAATTGTGAATGTCATGTATTGGCGTATTGCGGTATAGTTTTCAAACTATAATGTTTGTCAGTAAATAAAATATTCTATAAACTGTTCGTATTAAATTATTTGATAGAATTAACAATCACTAAAACAAATAAAAACGCTATAAAGTACGAGTTCTTAATACAAGTAAATAATGCGAAATTAATTAATGATAACAACATGACAACAGTAAAAGTTAGTAGTGTGTAAAGATCCACAACATAGCATAACGGTAGTAGACAAGTGATGTATGTACATATAGTAATAAAAATGTACATGTACATAAAATAATAAATAACACATATCGTTGATCTTAATATTGCTGGACCCAGTCAGAACTCCATATAATAAAGATGGTTAATTGTTTAAAACTGCTTACTATCTACCAAATTAAAAAATAAAGCGAGTCAAACAAAACCTCGAAAGTCATCTATGTGTATATTAATGAAAAATAGAAAATATAGTTAATTACTACAAAACACGGCCTCCGAATATGTAGATAAATGTGTAAAATGAATTCATCAGCAAAATTGCTATTATAATTGCAAGTACCACCAAAACCGCATCGATTTATAACTTACGTGTATGTATGTACATATGTATACGCCGAGTCAGTCAAATTGATTTTGAAATACAATCGTAAAATATGATAATTTGCACTGGAAAATCACCGGCTAATATTATCACTTTGATACCAGAAATCGACAATATGCCATACCGCGTATCTACTAGTAATTCGAGAATTTTGGTACCCTGGCGAGAATCTATCAGGAAGCAGGAAATACCCAAACTTCAAACGATCGAGAGATATGCCCTATAAAAAGAACGTTATGGGTGTTAAGTAAATTGTCGAATCGTTGAAAAGGAACCGAGATATATACAGGGTGTGCCAATTATCTGAATTCGGTCTATTATATCTTACCTATTAGTTTAATTAAAAAATGTGTTAAGTAAAAGTTGTTCGGGATCAACTGCTCTATATCGTAAAATTATTTTAGTGTATACAGGTTGTTCAGTTTTGGCGGAGCGTTAACAAATTTTCTTTTTTTAAATGGAACAACCTATATATTATGACATGTTCAGATTCCCCGTTGTAAATTAAGATAGTTTTGTCTGACAAACCTAGTACCCGCTCAGCCAAAACTGAACACCCTGTATATACTAAAATAATTTTACGATATAGAGAAGTTGATCCCGAACAACTTTTACTTAAAACATTTTTTAATTAAACTAATAGGTAAGATATAATAGACCGAATTCAGATAATTGGCACACTCTGTATACAGGGTGTAACAGAGGGAACGCCGTGGCCTCTGGTAGTCAAACGGTAACAATTTTTGGAAAGTTCTATACTGGAACATATCTAAGCGGATTAGATCTACAATTTAAAAAATAATAGGCGATATACAGGGTGTTTTAAAACTTAGCAATGTACCAAAGTTATGTTTTTCTTAATGGAACACCCTGTATTTTATGGCATTTTTGAGTTGTACACTGAAATCTAGATCAACTTTATTCAAGGTTTCCTATGTCTAATTTTTGTAGTTTACGAGGTATTTCAAGTTTTTGAAAATGCAATGTTGCACGAAAAGTTTAGTATCTCGAAAATGACTTAATTTAGAGAAATTGAAAGAAAAGTGTAAATAGTAGATCCTTTGGCTGATTGAATCCCATATTCAAAGTTGTCGAGTATTCTACAGGTCGTTCAAGTACCGAGGCCAAACTTTGTGAACTTCTTTCGTGCATAACTTTATTATTTTAAATGGAACACCCTGTATGTATTTACGTTATTAGAAGGAACATTTTATTGTCTAAAAACCAGTATGAGGAATCCCTATGACTATCTGTACTAGTTTTTAAGTTATTTGCGGTTTTTAGATAATTTAAGTGAACTAAATTTGTTCTTTGTAAGTGAACAGCCAGTATATCTTTACATCGATGGATAGAAATATTATTATTCGAAGAAGTTGATTTTATATTGTCACAATTTATTGGAAAACATAAATTCCAAGTAATAAAAATAAACAAAACAAAACAGCAGTAAATATTTTTGTAGTTAGTTGGATTAAGAAAAAAAGATTTCGTATAAAATAAATGAAAAAACAACAACAAAATAAACGAAAAAGTGCTAGCGTTTAACATAATCGCCATTTTCTTCAATACAGAAAATAACCCTCTGTTCAAATGCTGTTCTAACTTTCCTCAGCATATCCGGTGTTACTGAACCGAAGGCGTCTCTGATTCTCGTTTACATATCCTCTGCAGTGGGCAGGATATTGTAAACGATCCCTTTACATACCACCATAGGAAAAGGTCCATACATGTTAAGTCCGGAGACCTTGGTGGCCAATTGCACGGACCATCTCTTCCGATCCACCTATTAGAAAATTTCCTGTAAAGGTGGTTTTTGACGGACCGTTTAGAATGGGCAGGAGCGCCGTCTAATTGAAGCCACATCCGGTTTCTAATATTCAAAGACATATTTTCCAAAAAGTTTCAAAAGTCCCTTTTTAAGAACTTTAGAAATTCGTCTCCGTTTAGGTGCCCATTGAAGAATTATGGTCCAATTACATAATCGCCTATAATGCCTCCAAACACGTTCAAACTTCAGCGATGCTGCCGCTCCAAGGTACAAGAAAGATGGCGATTTTCGGTATATAATAATGAAAATTGCGACGGTTTCATTCATTCTCCTTTTATCTGGATGTTTTCGATTTGGATACTTCTGTGAATACACCGAAACGCAAAGAAGCAATTTCCCTGACATTCACCAATAACTAAAATCATATCAGTTCTTTCTTGCAATGACTATGCCTTCATGATGTTAACAGAGTACACGTCAAATAGACACTTTTCTATGACGATCCAACCTCCTAGGTTAAATAGTAATTTTCGTAAGTTATCTAAAAAAACGCAAATAACTTAAAGACTAGTACAGATAGTCATAGGGATTCCCGATACTGGTTTTTAGATAATAAAATGTTCTATCTGATAACATAAATACATACAGGGTGTTCAATTTAAAATAATAAAGTTATGCACGAAAGAAGTTCACAAAGTTCGCCCTCAGTACATGAACGATCTGTAGAATACTCGACAACTTTGAATATGGCATTCAATCAGCCAAAGGATCTACTATTTACGTTTTTCGTTCCATTTCTCTGAATTAAGTCATTTTCGAGATACTAACCTTTTCGTGCAACATTGCATTTTCAACAAACTTGAAATATCTCGTAAACTACAAAAATTAGACATAGGAAACCTTGAATAAAGTTGATCTAGATTTCAGTATACAACTCAAAAATGCCATAAAACACAGGATGTTCCATTAAGAAAAACATAACTTTGGTACATTGCTAAATTTTGAAACACCCTGTATATTGCATATTATTTTTAAATTGTAGATCTAATCCACCTACATATATTCCAGTATGTAACTTTTTCAAAATTCTAACCATTTGACTACCAGAGACCACGGCGTTCCCAATGTTACACCCTGATATCATGTGATATAAATGTGACAGCAAAAAGAAATAAACAATATATAAAGTAAGGTAAAGTAGCAAGTTAAATAATAGAAAAATAATTTCGAACTAGTACACCTGAAAAAATGTCAAGGAAACGTGGTGGTAAAAACTACATGAGAGTACATGAGTATGAGATGTGCAGAAAACACGAGTGTATCTGAATATATGATACACATAAAAAGTACACGATATGAATAATTCTGTACTTTTAAATATGACTAAAAATACATATAAAACTTTATAGAAGTAAAATCCATGGCAATTATTAGCCACATTTATTCATTATTTAAATATGCCTTCGTTATGAACTATAAGGATTCAATTTGGTGGCATCTAGGGAAAATAAGAACCAGTCAAATTCAATGCTACCATCCAAGAAAGCATTATTCAAACATTCCATATCACTACCTTTTTTCACTAAAGTGTGGAGAAGTCGTTTTGGAACTTAAATTGCATTTGCTTAAGATTCTTCAACAAAATGTGAAGAAAATTGAATATTTCATATGTATGTTCAAAACAGTTTCAAATGCAAAAATAAAGACGTTTGCTCGTAAGCCAGTATAATAATTCCATACTGGATATCTGCATATGAATATTTAAACGAATGTATATATCAGACTGCCATGATAATCCACATATTGATATCATTCATTACCTTAGAAAAGGCTGGTGTGTGGGCAGTCACGTCTAATTCAGCACAAAAAATGCTTAACTATGCTTACCAAAATAAGCGTCCCGACCGCGCACGAACAGTACATGAAATAAAATCAGATTCATATTATATATGTATATACATAAATAAAAACTGGTTAAACGGGTCGATAGCCGCAGTGGTTAGGCTGCTTACTAGCGTTGTGGCGAAACGATAGGAGCCGGGTCTCAATTCTCTGGATGGACGGTGACATTTTTTTGGAGAGTTGAAATCCGGATCGACTTACAATTCGCTGTTGGGAACAAAGTGATTAACAGCGCGACATTATAAAAAGCAGTATGATGCTGTCACAAAGCCAGTTGAACACAATTTACACACTGAAAACTACATCGCGAGAGTTGCAGTGATAGCCAGACAAGTGATACAGCTTACTGAGTCACTGCAACTATGCACCCACAGCACTTAAAATAAAATACATAACATTAATCATATATCAAAAAGTACAATAAAACCCAATAAAACAATATACTTCCATTTTCAGCTATACACTTCATATTCATCCATAATCTTACATTATACATATTTTCTTAGCTAAAGCCGACGTTTAACAATACCAATATGCATATTTTTAGTGAATACATCATATTATATGTATGTGGATCACTAATCACAGAAACATACTCGAAGTTAAATTATGTGCTTATGAAAGTCTATAACCTGAAAATTCTTTTGTGTAATAAGTAGTTCAGAGATAGGAACAGTGCAATGTGCCGTTTAGTGTTAATTCTGATCATGAGCGAGCATTCATGCAATAATTGAAGAATCCTAAAATCAACCATTGAAAGCGACGTTGAACAGACCTTTCTCCATGTCGAAGAACATGAAATTACCATTTTCGAATGGTATTCTGTTACATTTAACAACAGGTCGAAATTTCTTAACCGTGTCTTATTCTATAAGAGAATCAAAAGATTTTCCTAAACATTTGTTGACAGTTCGACTAAGCTTTCAATTCCTGAAATATTTCCACTTGTAGGTCAATAAAAGAACAACTATTTAAATACCAATTTATTCCGGAACATATAATGTTATGTTTTCGTTAATAAGACTTCTTCAGATATTTTTGTTGATAGGCATGGTCATTTATATTATCATTAACGAAAACATAATATTATATGTTTCGGAATAAATTAGTATTTAATAAATTATTGTTTTATTGACCTACAAGTGGAAATATTTCAGGAATTGAAAGATAAGTACATAGAGATCACAATATACAGGGTGTCAATGAATAGTGTGAGAAGAACAAACAGTACAAAAGTAATATCACAAAAAAAGAAAATCTAAAAAAATTACGATCATATATTAAAATATTTTTTTCAATTTCGAAATTTTGTTAAAAGATTTTGTTAAATCCGAGCCTGACATGTCTGCACAAGGAAAGAGACGCTGCAAATATTTCTATTAGACGTAAACAGATCTTTTTTGATTACAATGAATGTCATGTAAATAAACGTGCGAATGAATGCTTATTGTACCCTGTGAATGTATTTGTTTACGTAGCAATTTTGCTGCGCTATCAATTGCACATATGGTCTCTTCAGGAATGTTCTATTTATAACAAGATCACACATTTACAACAGCTGTTATTCTTTTGTACGTGTTTTATTTTCGTATGAATTAGATGTTTTTGTTTTTTTCGTTACAGACACTTTCAATATTAAAGTATAGGTATTATTACCCAATTATTCGGTAATTAATAATTTACTACTGAAGTCGCCTTGGTAGTTCTTTTCGAATAGTTCGTGGTAGTCCTGAAAAGGACTAGGAGGTTTGTAATCGCCGACAGGAAATTGTAGACGCTGGAGATCTTCGAGAGCGTGTTGTCACAGCGGCCCAGCTTATCTGTCAGGAGATGCCTAGCTTTCGAGCTGTACGTGATAATTTTAGCTGTTGCACAGCATGCACCCGAGCTCGTGGTGATCTAGTACTTTAAAATGTTTCTGTTTCTCCATAGATTACAGTCATCTCCAGGTACTCAGTATTCGTCTAACTTGCCATGCTGTGCACATGCAACAACGAATGCCTGTGAATGACTGAACCTTCTGCCTATGTTACCCATCCATATATGCGGACCGGATTAAGAGTGAAAAATATTATTGTCTCGTTACTGCGTAGACATAAGTTGTCATTTTTTGGAATTTAGGTTTTCATGCCATTAGTTTTACCCTCTTTTTTTTTCATATCCTATTCATTTGACACCCTGTAGATATATTAGTTCGACTAAGAAAAAAATTTTTAATTCTGTTACACATTTAACAACTACATATTCGTAATCATACCAGCAAAATATATTATTCTGCAGTGATCTTCAGCCTTCTATACGAGAACACAAACTATGTATCTATTCTAAAACTCGGTGTACAGTACTAGAACACCTAGTCTAGACACATATATATATAGGAGTATTGTATATATGTGTATACAAATCTAACGCACTTGTAAACATGCAAGTAAGAGATCTACCGTATTATGCCAGGAACATATTATTATTATTAACATACGGAGAAATGCTACCGCGCACTCTTGTGGGATATTGTAGGTCCGGCTTTCGTAATGTTGTTCTTAATCGAATGATTTATTCGTTTGTTCCTACAATATCAATATTCATGTTTTTAAATAATAACATTAATATTCTAATATTACAAATTCGTGCAATTTTTACATGATATTGCCTCCAATCACCTGCCAATGTGGCAGATTAACACGTACACATTTACAGATGTCTACAGTCCACCCTTAAGCTTACTGTGCAGAACTGATTTATACTATATCAAGAAACTAGTTCTATAAACTGTATACCATTTTAAAAGTTTCTATCAATAATCTACCCAACATCATTGAGAACCTTAAATAGATCACATACATGATTGTAGATGCAATGATGCAGAAGTGTCAGTAAAGGTGCCACTTTCGACACATTTGAAGTAGTTTGTCCATTTCTCTGGAGATTTTGGCTAAGTATTATCCAGTGAGCGCATATCGCAAAGCCCTCGTACTATACATATTTTTTTCCATTTTGTGTAGACATTTTTATTTTGTTTAATGTTACCGTTTATTGCTGCCCTCTGTTATATATTACTTTTTATGGTATTATATTACGTAAGTTAACCATTTAGAAGGTTGTTTTTTTCGTTAAAGTTGAAAGAATCTAATTTCAATGTTTTTGTTTGGCTTATTAGGTTTATTACTAATTCTATTGTCTTTAATCGAACTTTTAATTATTTCCACAGTTAGGTCCTCTCGAAACATAAACGCCTCGGTAATACTAACTTGCAAGAATAATACAAACACGAAAGCTATTCGATAAGCAACGAGTCCTTCACAAAGTATACAAATACCCAAAGGTGAAAGCAACTGAGTGTAACCAATCTTGTAGAATGGTGCGGTAAGATGGTGTTTCTAGCTTTCGCTCGTTCGGATGTGCAATTAACGGTTTCTTGTAGTAGAGACTAATTAATAATAGTAGATATGAAGTCCTTGTCAATCTATTCCAGCTTAAAGTATTGCTCTCCAGGCTGAACTCGCGACTCCGCTTCCTGTCTTGTTCAAAATACCATTTCCACATTCTGCTCTGTCCACACTCCTGTCCCCTGCACTATCTCGTTCTACTCTGTAATCAGCCCGGAGTTAAAAAGGAAGCACCACTGACTTCACTTCGCAATTCAGCTAAAAAGCGATTCGTAAACAATATTATTTACAGTTTACAGGTGACTATAATAATTTATAGACAAATTTAAAGGATTTTCCATTGCACTTATATATCCAGTGTTTATATGACACTTGCTTCTTGAAACAAACAGCTCGGTACAAATAGAAATATGGAAAGTGAAGACACTAAACAAATTAAAAATAGAACTGTTTAGTGCGGTGTAACACAGATATTTTTCTCCAGACTTTTTATTGCCGATGATTCTCCATTAAACCAACTGCGGAGCAAAACAAAATTTGCAATATACCAAAGTATTTTCAATCATCATTCGACGAAAAAAACGTCAGATCTATGTGCTAGAATTACTGCAACCAAAAATGCAATACCTTTGACGAATTTCCAGAAGAAATATTTGGCAACTCGTCCTTAAGTTCCTGAGTTTGTTTCTTCATACCCTGTATGTCTTTCATTTTCTAAAAAATATTTTAAACTCTTACTCTATCATATGTTTGCCTAGCTTTCCATACAGCCACACTTTTCATTGTAAAAACCGTATAGAAAAGATGCACATATGTATTTATTCTCATTGTTATAAAAATTACCGTAACTGTAAATTAGTCGAATGACAATACTGAAATTATTATTTAGCGCACTCAAAATTACAAATAGACAACGTTATTTAAAATGAACGAAAACTTTACAAATACCTACATGTATATATCTACAAAATTTTTAATAAGTTCTAGAACTAAGAATAAATTAAATAATAGACACGTAAAAATAAAAAACATGTACTATTATACATTATATGATATATATAACAAAAAACATTTTAAAGGTACTTCATAAAATGTGAAAAATCACTAGAATGAATAATAATAATGTAACTAAAACAAATACAACATAATTTAAGAAATTAGAAATATAAATTTATAAAGAGATGCTTTAATTAAATGAATATAATCGTAATAATTCACTTAACCACTATGGGACTTACTAATAATTATAAATCGCGAATATTTGGCACACAATAATTAATAAAAATAAAAAAATTTCGCATGTCTAATCTTAAAATCATAATCAATAAAAAATAATGGAATACTCACCATTTATTTTATTCTGTATAGTCTTCCGTTTATCTAGATGTGAAAACGAATTCAATTAATTATTAACAATATATTATTAATAGAAAACAAGCATTTAAAAGCTACAATAATAACAAAAACGATAATGATTAATTTATAAATATTATTGTACAGGATGGTGCAACCATGATCGGGTGGACTATTATAATTAAACGGCGAGGAATTTCGAAAAACCTTTTTGGAATTTGATTGAGGGCTAGATGGGCTACGTTTTAAACATATTTTCTTTTCCGAAATAGTCCACCCCATCTTGGTTGCATCACCCTGTATATTATTTAATAAACTTCTAGATTCATTGATACCGGAAGCGTTTTTATCTTAAATATAACGCCTGTATATTTTTTAAAGCTTTTAATAACAGAACCAACCATTTTGTCCGGCACTACGAGATGAGACATATATTACATTATATTAAACGACCTAGCATTGGTAATATACGGTAATAGATTTGGTATTCAACACAAATAAGATCCCTCAAAGCAATTGCCTTACAGAAGAGAGGATATCGTTTTCAAAATATTGGAACTACTGTAGTACCACATACTTAAATAGATATACCGCGCAAAAAGACGTCCGACCGGTGGAAACACGGGCGCTGCCATTTTTACGTATATCCTAGAGCACAGACTACCCAACTTGCAAGAGTTACACATTGGTTGCATAAGTGTTAACTCACTGAATTTGAGTTTCGGTCACATTTTAAGTACACTAAGAATTCTTTTGGTTGGACGACCTACCACTGCACATACGTAGGATGGATAGTAGACAGTATTGCATTCACTTACTTCAGACAACATTGCGCTCGTCAAAATATGTAAACACAGATGCGATTTGCGGGTCTATTTTAAAAACGCTGTAGCTGCATTTATAAATGTGGAAAAAAAGCATCTATTATTTGACGTATTTGAGTAGAAAGAAATTTGTTTGATGTTTCAAGTATTTCGAATAAAAAATACTGTAGTCTTATTAAATTGTTGTGAAAGGTAATTTCATTACTTTTTGCGGTGAACTTTTTGTCGTTGAACTAGGGTAAGATCTAAACCAAAAAGCATATTTATTATACAATAAATAACAATATCAAAGGTTTACTACTTTTATTTATTTAAAACATAATATAACGAAATAATTATACGTATACACTTCTGCTGAAATCAATAATGAGTCCATCCGCCGTTATTTTGTATAACTTCTTCCAATCTTGACGGTATGGACTCTATTAATTTATGGCAATAGTCGTCAGTAATTTCTTCCCATTCCTGCACAATTTTTTGCCACAACAAATTTCTGTCTCCTCGTTCTATAGGGTTTTCCCTCATTCTTTTTTTATATAACCCCATAGATTTTCTATGGGGTTCAGATCCGGGCTTCGTGCCGGCCAATTTAATAATCTCAAATTATTGTCTGTAATCCATTGTTGGACAACATTAGCCGTATGAATGGGTGAGTTGTCATGTTGGAATGTAAACTGATCATAAAGAGATGTTACCGATGGCAACATTACATTCTCCAAAATATCTCTATATTGTAACGCTGTCAAGTGTCCATTAATATCCCAAATAGTACCAGGTCCTGCGTATGATATCCAACCCCACACTGCTACAGAAAGCCGTCCACTTCTATTTTTCGGATGAACATATTGTGCTGCAAGCCTATAGTTATGAGGACGGATAACTAGGCGCGTGTGGGTGTTTGGGGTGCTTTGAAACGTCGACTCGTCGCTGAAGATTACCGTTTTCCAAAAATCTATGGGCATATTCTGATAGTATAGTGCAAAATTTATTCTGTCTTAACGATTGCGCTCAGAAAGTTCTGTTTTAATAGCAGCACGATAGCTTTTGAGGCCACTTGCCCGCAACCTTTTTCTTGCCGTCGTTACGGAACCGGGAAAGGCGGTAGCTGCAATGGTTTGCTTGCAACTTGTGAATGGATGCTCTGCGTAAAATTGCCTTAACATGGTATCTTGATAAGCAGTGGATATTCTTCGTTTTGAAGTTTTTGGTTCATTTGCAACTGAATGTGCATGCCATTTTTCTTTTTAAGCAAAAAATTGTATTGGGATTAACACAAATTCACGCGCTACTGTACGTAGACTCCATCCGTTTTCCAACATTGTTATTGCACGCATCCTGTCTTCTATTGACATCATATCGTTCGACACGTATGCATTTGACTGTTCCAAATGCTGTATAAAGATCTGAATATTATTGTGGTGTCTGCTTGTTTTTATATACGTCAGTGTCTAATATGACTCATCATTCGAGAAACCATATTTTCGACATTTATCTGGATGACTTGTCTATGAATACTTATCAATAAGCCTGTGTTATATTCACATAAATAAAGATTCCAGAAATACAGAATGTTTTTTTTTTGCTTACCTGTCTATGTCTACGCAAAGACCAAATAAATAGATGCAATCGGCCTTGTAAATTCATAAATGCAACTACAGCGTTTTTAAAACAAACACAAAAACCGCACATTCATTCATTGATAAACATCATCATGCATTTCAACATAAGTATATACTTATGATTATTTCGTTATGTTTTAAATAAATAAAAGTAGTAAACCTTTGATATTGTTATTTATTGTATAATAAACATGCTTTTGGTTTAGATCTTTTACCTAGTTCAACCGCAAAAAAGTTCACCGCAAAAAGTAAAGAAAGTAGAAGTAGAAGAAATTACCTCTCAAAACAATTTAATAAGACTACAGTATTATTTTATTCGAAATACTTGAACCATCAAACAAATTTCTTCCTACTCAAATACGTCAAATAATAGATGCTTTTTCTACATTTATAAATGCAGCTACAGCGTTTTTAAAATAGACACAGTAATCGCATCTGTGTTTACATATTTTAACGCGGCAATGTATACAATAAGCTGTCTACTATTCATCCTACGAATGTTGAGCAACATGGTGTACAAATAAAAAGTGTTCCTGGTGTACGTGATAATAATTTACTCGTTTCGAATTATTATGAAAATAGATTTGTGAAAAAAGTTTTAAAACATCTTTTAGATTTTGTCAAAAACCAATTAATTTTTATTCTTAAAAATAAGTCCAATGAAATGCTAGTATTTCATAATTATATTCATTTATCGGTAATAAAAAAAATTTTTGAATTTCAGTAGTATTTATTTGTGGTAAAATAACACAAGTTTATTGAAGTTTTTTCTTACTGCATCCCCTTGCATCATATATTATACCGTTACATTAAACCCAATTGCAACGCGATATAATTTTACATATATAACTCAAACAAATCAAGAAATGACAGAAATCGTATAAAAAAAAGGATCTGAAACACTGCCATTACATATACTATGGCAACGAATGGGTTATTTAAATAACAGGAAGTAAGTAAAAATGTCGCCGTTTTCTCCTTCGATTCCGCACTCAGTACAGATGCGCACTCGGACCAAGAGCGGTATTTATTCATATGTACACTGGACAGCTTTTAAATCGACACCACCGCAAGCTAACGTGGATCTCATCGACACTAGACGAAAATTAGTTGAGCGGACATATGATAATCTGTGCGTGCTGCTCATCGCATACCTGAGGCCCGATTCTCGAATGAAATTTGTCGCGTACGACAAATATCGCACGAATTTGTCGAGTGACGTTGAGATGATGTATTCTCGAATACTCATCGACACTAAGACGATCGCTCGAAATAATTGTCGATTGGTAAGTATCGGCAACAGCGCTTTAATGGATATAAATGTGCATCTACTATATCGATTGATGAAATATTGCTCATACTCACCTTCACACTCAGTCATACTTGTGAGTTCCTGTCATCAACTTAACGTCAAAATTTCATCTTTTTTGTAATTATTGTGAGTACTACAATGGATAAATAAAATCGTATTGTAGTAATGAGCAAAAAGAATGTACTGCAGGAGTTTTCTATTGCAGCAATCATGATTCTTTTCTTCCATGTTTGCCTTTTTTTTACTTTATGTCAGATATATAGAAACGAGACACTACAATACATACACATATTAATTAATATATGTATTTTTTGACCTTTTATGTACTTATCGTTTAATTCCTGATTTATTTCCACTACAGGTCAATAATAATAAAACAATAAATAATTAAATACCAATTTATTCCATAACATATAATAATATGTTTTCGTTAAATAACTTCTTCAGTGGAAGAAATTGACATTTAATATGTGTCAAATTACTAATAATATAAATATAAATTGCCATGCCTATCAAAAAAATTATCTAAAAAACAAAGAATTCATTGAAATCGAATTTTAATTATATTCACAAGTAATAATGAAGGAATAATGATTTAATACAACATATTTTCAGTACAATGACACAATATATAAACAAATATTCGGTACAGCAATGGGTTCTCCATTATCTGCTGTTATAGCAAATTTAGTAATGGAGGACTTAGAGCAGGTCTCACTTGACAAACTAAACTGTCATGTGCAATTTTATAAGCGGTATGTAGATGATTGTATATGCTGCATACCAAATGATAAAATTGAACATGTTCTGCACACATTTAACACATATCATGATAGGTTAAAATTTACTTTTGAAAGAGCAAATCAAAATTCTATAAACTTTTTAAATGTAAAGATAATACATGATAACACACAAATAAAAACAAACTGGTACATCAAAGACACTAGTAGTAGTAGGCATTTAAACTATTTTTCAAACACTTCGGTAAATTTAAAAAAAAGCGTAATTAACAGTTTAGTAGATCAGGCTATGGAATTAGCTGACCCTGATTTTGGAAAAGAAAATTTAAGCAAAGTAAAAACAATACTAGAAAAAAATAGTTATCCTAAAGAGTTTTACAATAAATTAATCATAAAAAGAATAAATAAAATATATAACACAGGTACAAAATCAAATAATAACATATACCACACTATACCATATATAAACAATTCACATAACTTTCATACCTACCAACAATAGACATTTATTCACAAATTTAAAAACACCCATTAAACATGGTAATCAAAGTAATGTCGTTTATAAATTAGATTGCAAAGATTTTAATAAATGTTATATCGGACAAACCAAACAATATTTAAAAAAACGAATTTATAACCATCAATACACTGTTACACATAACGTCACCGCTGAAACTGCTTTATCTAAGCACTCTAAAGATAGACGACATAATTTTGATTTTCAAAACACTAAAATTTTAAAAAAGGAAAATAATTATAAAAAAAGATTAATTTACGAAATGATATACATTAAGAAAGATGAAAACGCGGTAAATTTTAGAACGGATATTGATAATTTAAGCGTTATTTATAATAATTTAATTCACGCATGAATTTTATTAATTTTAAGCTCTTGACTAGGTTTTTTTGCCATGTTTTTCCCTAGTCCTTGAACAGAATTGTTAGAGCTCGAAAAAAAATAGATTGATATACGAATAATTCAAATCATTTCAATTTCTATAGTTGTATTAAATCATTATTCCTTCATTATTACTTGTGAATATAATTAAAATTCGATATATCAATGAATTCTTTGTTTTTTAGATACTTTTGTTGATAGGCATGGCAATTTATATTTATAGTATTAGTAATTTGACACATATTAACTGTCAATTTCTTCCACTGACGAAGTTATTTAACGAAAACGTTATGGAATAAATTGGTATTTAATTATTTATTGTTTTATTGACCTCTAACTGGAAATAAATCAGGAATTAAAAGATAAACACATATTAAAACAGTTAAATAGAATAAAATGCATAAAAAAATTACCGAAATCACTTATGTATAGGGTAATGTGAGGTAATATGAGCATAGTAGGTAATATGAGCATGGGAAAAGACTAGGTATAAAATGTTTTCAAATATAGCCTCTACAAACATGATCATGTTAAAAACACAAATTATTGTACAGTACTTGATAAAGAATGTTATTTTGCATGATAAAAAATATTCATGTTGGTTGAACGTTGATAATTAGGAAAAATATCTGACATTCACTTAACGCGCTCATATTACCCGACATTACCCTATAATTACAGCAATATTTTCACTATTTTATAATATACTATATTTACGCCACCAAGTGTAAACAAGTAGCACTATTGTCGCATAAGATTTTGTATGTCGAATGGTTGTTACCCACTCGCTGAAATCTCGACTAAAAATTGTAGCACACGAGATTCAAGAATACGACTGCGCACATTTCATTCGACATTTGTGTCGCATGCGACATTCATCATTCGCGATTCGAGAATCGGGCCCCTGTCTCATTCTTCTATCGACAATTATAGCTTTGTTTCTGCAGCCGTTTCCAACGGTTGGAAGTATCAGGAGCATGCCCATTACAATAAAAGCGTTCGGTTTTATTGTAATGCGCGTGCTCCTGATACTTCCAACCGTTGGAAACGGCTGCAGAAATAAAGCTTATATTGAACAGTTAAGAAACTCTCCGAACAAGATACAACGCATGCATAGATTGAAATGACGTTAGTTAAGTACTGCATTTCATCGCGTAGTCATAGCCGGTATAACTTTTAATTTGAACGAAAATCAAATGCAATACAAAATGTTTATCCTTTGCTGTGTGAGTTTGTACGATTTAAAGAATGTGTAGGTAACAAGAAGATATAAAAAATATTTTGTTGTAACCAGCCCTTTTTGAATAAGTTGTTATGAATGTTATGATGTATAATATATAGATAGATGTATTTTCATCTCCCTAAAAAAATATCACACATGATTTAAAAACACATTAGAAAGCAAAAATATAAAAGATTTATGGTCAGTTGCGCCATATTGGCCTACTTGATATTAAAATTCGGTAAGACTTTCCGTATGTCGACCACTCGACCACTGAATTGGCAATTTATAT